>JANJGK010001173.1:0-225964 GCA_039081455.1 Macrobrachium rosenbergii | reverse complement strand
ATGACACAGCCACCTACCACAGGAGCTGAGTAATGACACACACCTACCACAGGAGTTGAGTAATGACACAGCCACCTACCACAGGAGTTGAGTAATGACACAGCCACCTACCACAGGAGTTGAGTAATGACACAGCCACCTACCACAGGAGTTGAGTAATGACACAGCCACCTACCACAGGAGTTGAGTAATGACACAGCCCCTTACCACAGGAGTTGAGTAATGACACAGCCCCTTACCACAGGGGTTTAGTAATGACACAGCCCCTTACCACAGGAGTTGAGTAATGACACAGCCCCTTACCACAGGAGTTGAGTAATGACACAGCCCCTTACCACAGGGGTTGAGTAATGACACAGCCCCTTACCACAGGGGTTGAGTAATGACACAGCCCCTTACCACAGGAGTTGAGTAATGACACAGCCCCTTACCACAGGAGTTGAGTAATGACACAGCCCCTTACCACAGGAGTTGAGTAATGACACAGCCCCTTACCACAGGGGTTGAGTAATGACACAGCCCCTTACCACAGGGGTTGAGTAATGACACAGCCCCTTACCACAGGGGTTGAGTAATGACACAGCCCCTTACCACAGGGGTTGAGTAATGACACAGCCCCTTAACACAGGAGTTGAGTAATGACACAGCCCCTTACCACAGGGGTTGAGTAATGACACAGCCCCTTACCACAGGGGTTGAGTAATGACACAGCCCCTTACCACAGGAGTTGAGTAATGACACAGCCCCTTACCACAGGGGTTGAGTAATGACACAGCCCCTTACCACAGGGGTTGAGTAATGACACAGCCCCTTACCACAGGAGTTGAGTAATGACACAGCCCCTTACCACAGGGGTTGAGTAATGACACAGCCCCTTACCACAGGAGTTGAGTAATGACACAGCCCCTTACCACAGGGGTTGAGTAATGACACAGCCCCTTACCACAGGGGTTGAGTAATGACACAGCCCCTTACCACAGGGGTTGAGTAATGACACAGCCCCTTACCACAGGGGTTGAGTAATGACACAGCCCCTTACCACAGGAGTTGAGTAATGACACAGCCCCTTACCACAGGAGTTGAGTAATGACACAGCCCCTTACCACAGGGGTTGAGTAATGACACAGCCCCTTACCACAGGAGTTGAGTAATGACACAGCCCCTTACCACAGGAGTTGAGTAATGACACAGCCCCTTACCACAGGGGTTGAGTAATGACACAGCCCCTTACCACAGGGGTTGAGTAATGACACAGCCCCTTACCACAGGGGTTGAGTAATGACACAGCCCCTTAACACAGGAGTTGAGTAATGACACAGCCCCTTACCACAGGGGTTGAGTAATGACACAGCCCCTTACCACAGGGGTTGAGTAATGACACAGCCCCTTACCACAGGAGTTGAGTAATGACACAGCCCCTTACCACAGGGGTTGAGTAATGACACAGCCCCTTACCACAGGGGTTGAGTAATGACACAGCCCCTTACCACAGGGGTTGAGTAATGACACAGCCCCTTACCACAGGGGTTGAGTAATGACACAGCCCCTTACCACAGGGGTTGAGTAATGACACAGCCCCTTACCACAGGGGTTGAGTAATGACACAGCCCCTTACCACAGGGGTTGAGTAATGACACAGCCCCTTACCACAGGGGTTGAGTAATGACACAGCCCCTTACCACAGGAGTTGAGTAATGACACAGCCCCTTACCACAGGAGTTGAGTAATGACACAGCCCCTTATCACAGGAGTTGAGTAATGACACAGCCCCTTACCACAGGGGTTGAGTAATGACACAGCCCCTTACCACAGGGGTTGAGTAATGACACAGCCCCTTACCACAGGGGTTGAGTAATGACACAGCCCCTTACCACAGGGGTTGAGTAATGACAGCCCCTTACCACAGGGGTTGAGTAATGACACAGCCCCTTACCACAGGGGTTGAGTAATGACACAGCCCCTTACCACAGGGGTTGAGTAATGACACAGCCCCTTACCACAGGGGTTGAGTAATGACACAGCCCCTTACCACAGGGGTTGAGTAATGACACAGCCCCTTACCACAGGGGTTGAGTAATGGCACAGCCACCTACCACAGGGGTTGAGTAATGACACAGCCCCTTACCACAGGGGTTGAGTAATGACACAGCCCCTTACCACAGGAGTTGAGTAATGACACAGCCCCTTACCACAGGGGTTGAGTAATGACACAGCCCCTTACCACAGGGGTTGAGTAATGACACAGCCCCTTACCACAGGGGTTGAGTAATGACACAGCCCCTTACCACAGGGGTTGAGTAATGACACAGCCCCTTACCACAGGAGTTGAGTAATGACACAGCCCCTTACCACAGGAGTTGAGTAATGACACAGCCCCTTATCACAGGAGTTGAGTAATGACACAGCCCCTTACCACAGGGGTTGAGTAATGACACAGCCCCTTACCACAGGGGTTGAGTAATGACACAGCCCCTTACCACAGGGGTTGAGTAATGACACAGCCCCTTACCACAGGGGTTGAGTAATGACACAGCCCCTTACCACAGGGGTTGAGTAATGACACAGCCCCTTACCACAGGAGTTGAGTAATGACACAGCCCCTTACCACAGGAGTTGAGTAATGACACAGCCCCTTATCACAGGAGTTGAGTAATGACACAGCCCCTTATCACAGGGGTTGAGTAATGACACAGCCCCTTACCACAGGGGTTGAGTAATGACACAGCCCCTTACCACAGGGGTTGAGTAATGACACAGCCCCTTACCACAGGGGTTGAGTAATGACACAGCCCCTTACCACAGGGGTTGAGTAATGACACAGCCCCTTATCACAGGAGTTGAGTAATGACACAGCCCCTTATCACAGGGGTTGAGTAATGACACAGCCCCTTACCACAGGGGTTGAGTAATGACACAGCCCCTTACCACAGGGGTTGAGTAATGACACAGCCCCTTACCACAGGGGTTGAGTAATGACACAGCCCCTTACCACAGGGGTTGAGTAATGACACAGCCCCTTACCACAGGGGTTGAGTAATGACACAGCCCCTTACCACAGGAGTTGAGTAATGACACAGCCCCTTACCACAGGAGTTGAGTAATGACACAGCCCCTTATCACAGGAGTTGAGTAATGACAGCCCCTTACCACAGGGGTTGAGAAATGACACAGCCCCTTACCACAGGGGTTGAGTAATGACACAGCCCCTTACCACAGGGGTTGAGTAATGACACAGCCCCTTACCACAGGGGTTGAGTAATGACACAGCCCCTTACCACAGGGGTTGAGTAATGACACAGCCCCTTACCACAGGGGTTGAGTAATGACACAGCCCCTTACCACAGGGGTTGAGTAATGACACACCCACCTACCACAGGGGTTGAGTAATGACACAGCCCCTTACCACAGGGGTTGAGTAATGACACAGCCCCTTACCACAGGGGTTGAGTAATGACACAGCCCCTTACCACAGGGGTTGAGTAATGACACAGCCCCTTACCACAGGGGTTGAGTAATGACACAGCCCCTTACCACAGGGGTTGAGTAATGACACAGCCCCTTACCACAGGGGTTGAGTAATGACACAGCCCCTTACCACAGGGGTTGAGTAATGACACAGCCCCTTACCACAGGGGTTGAGTAATGACACACCCACCTACCACAGGGGTTGAGTAATGACACAGCCCCTTACCACAGGGGTTGAGTAATGACACAGCCCCTTACCACAGGAGTTGAGTAATGACACAGCCCCTTACCACAGGAGTTGAGTAATGACACAGCCCCTTATCACAGGAGTTGAGTAATGACAGCCCCTTACCACAGGGGTTGAGAAATGACACAGCCCCTTACCACAGGGGTTGAGTAATGACACAGCCCCTTACCACAGGGGTTGAGTAATGACACAGCCCCTTACCACAGGGGTTGAGTAATGACACAGCCCCTTACCACAGGGGTTGAGTAATGACACAGCCCCTTACCACAGGGGTTGAGTAATGACACAGCCCCTTACCACAGGGGTTGAGTAATGACACAGCCCCTTACCACAGGGGTTGAGTAATGACACAGCCCCTTACCACAGGGGTTGAGTAATGACACAGCCCCTTACCACAGGGGTTGAGTAATGACACACCCACCTACCACAGGGGTTGAGTAATGACACAGCCCCTTACCACAGGGGTTGAGTAATGACACAGCCCCTTACCACAGGGGTTGAGTAATGACACAGCCCCTTACCACAGGGGTTGAGTAATGACACAGCCCCTTACCACAGGGGTTGAGTAATGACACAGCCCCTTACCACAGGGGTTGAGTAATGACACAGCCCCTTACCACAGGGGTTGAGTAATGACACAGCCCCTTACCACAGGGGTTGAGTAATGACACAGCCCCTTACCACAGGGGTTGAGTAATGACACAGCCACCTACCACAGGAGTTGAGTAATGACACAGCCACCTACCACAGGGGTTGAGTAATGACACACCCACCTACCACAGGGGTTGAGTAATGACACAGCCCCTTACCACAGGGGTTGAGTAATGACACAGCCACCTGCCACAGGGGGGGCTGTTGCCAAATGCCTTTCAACCCTCAGTCGGTGCTTTTCGTGTGCCCACAAAAATCAGTTCAGCAATGCTGATATGCAATTGCTAGCAACTATACTTAATGGAGTAGATATTTCGGGGGTCTGGTCTTTCTGCTAAGCAACAAGACGCCATCTTGCATCTGCAATTGAATAACAACAACTTCCGATTTAAGCTCAATTCAACGCATAATTCAGGATATTTTCATACGGGAACATCCCTAATTACGTAATGAACCCCTGAGAGGCAATTCCATACGAAATATTTAATTACATTACCCGGTTTCAGCTGAAAAAAGGCGTTTGTTGACAAAGCGATTGGACCGGCCATGATGACGATGACGTCACAACCCCAGCAGCCCCTCATGTGTAATCTTCCTTATTTTGAGGCTGTGCGCGCGCGTAAGCGAGCTTTGACGCACTCTAACGATGAAATACGCATTTTAGTTGTTATGGAACGTAATGTCATTGATTTTAACATGATAATGTTCGTTAAATTGCCTATTTTTGACTGTTTTTAAACTTGATTTACAGTACAGCCCTCTCAAATGCGTTTTCGTAATATTTTGGTAATGTTTCTTACGTATCTGATATTCTTAATAATGATAATGATAATTATAATTAGTATTTAAAAGATAAAATATTATATCTATAGCTTTATTTTATTTTATGAATAATTACTACGTATTCATCGACAAATTATAAATGTTATTTCGATGAATCTTTGAGATACCACAGGCTTATAGAAGACATAAATATTCAACCTATTATATAGAGGAAAAGCCAACTCTTATTAGACACCCAAGATTTTGCTTTTTTCGGAATATTTCGATAATGTTTCATACATAGCAAACCATGTATAATCATTATAATGGCGATATAATCAGTCTTTAAAGCTTAAATTAATTTAGTATAAGTATTTTATTAAATTTTACGAAAGAAATTACGTATTTATCGACAAATTATAAATATAAATTTGACCAGTCTTTGAATCACTACGGTCTTACAGGATTTCAACCACCTATACATTTTCAAGGTCAACTACATTTTCAAGGTCAACTACATTTTCAAGGTCAACTTTGACAGCTGGGAACAAAAACCTGTTTTATTGGATGGCATTTAAAGTGCTTTTTTTTAGGTTCAGGTTAATGAATTAGAAGGCACTGGGCTTTAAAACAACTTTAAATGATTCTTTAGCCTTTTTTCTTTTATACACTAATGAATTAAAAGGGATATTTGTATTTATGTGAATATACTGTAGAGGTCATTTGGCATAAACCACATATTCTTAATGGCTTCTTAAGATAATTGTAAATTAATGCAAAGTGATATTAGGCAGCAAGTAAATGGTATTTGTTTTTATGCAAAAATTTAAAGTATATATTCATATATTTCATGACTGACCCATGGATAGAATGTAACCCAGTGAATTAACTTTAACTTTAACTTAAGCAATAATTAACATTAAAAATAATTAGATTTCATCTGACATCAAGACTTTTTTTTCCTAAATTCAGGGTAAGAGGGGCCTTTGTGACTAGCCCACCACCTAGTGGTGTGATGATGGAACTCAGCTTTATAAAGCTTACTTTGTTCTTTTTCACAGCCCTTGGGACCATTGTTCAGAGGTGAAGAGAAGGACCCACAAATTTAAGGAGATCAGTTCTCCTGTGATTGCTGCCTGGGTCCTCTGGTTAGAAGCCATCTTACCCTCTGGAAGTTAAAGCTCTTGGAAGCTCAATTTTTGCTGGTTAATGGAAGCTTTGTGACAAGACTGGTGTCTGCTGTGCCTTGCAAGTGTTTGTGCTGTTTCAAGTGGTGATGGCTGACTCCTCTTGGCTGCTGTTTGTGAAGGATTCAAGCTTGGCTGTGCTGGTGGAATATGCCCAATGACTGCTTGATATCAATACTACAGAATTTAAGGAGCTTAAGTTTTGCCTTTGGGCTTCCATACTTAAGGAATTACAAGGGTTTATGGAACTACATTGTATAAAGCATGTAGTTTACTATGCTTAACTCTCCTAGAGGTAATTAACTTGGTTTAATTTAATATTTTCATAATTCCCCTTTGCTTTGTTGCTGTGTAGCCATTCAGTGTTCGATTTAGTTTGTATTTATAGTAAGTTCTGCACTTTCCTCCCAGTCTTCCAGTTTTTGGAAGTGGGGAAAGTTAAAGCGTCCAGCAAGTGCCCAGTCTCATGGTAATTTTAGTTTTATAACTGGGTCTTAGATATTTCATACTTAATTCCCTATTTTTCCTTTTTGATTTGAAGTTTTTCCCTCTAATCTCTCAATAACAAACTGTTTTCCATAATGCAATTATTGAAGGGAACTTTTATTTATTGTGAATCTGTTGCCTTTTAAGTGTATAGCAAAACTGTATCTTTAATGAACTTTGTAATTATCTCTGGTATATTCATTTTTTATTTAAATATCTTTACCCAGATTTCTTTGTAATTACCTCAGTTTTTATATAGTCATTTAAATGGACTATCTTACACTTGGAATTACCTGTTATATTTTTATATGAATCTCAATCACTTGTTGCCAAGTGTATAGCCTAACAGTCTTTAAAGACTTTTGTAATTACCTCTATTTTGAAGTTTTGTTACTGAATAGTTACCAACTATTAACTTTTTTCCCAACCTTTATTGTAATTTTGTTTTACTGAAGTGTTACCAAACTATTAACTTTTTTTCCCAACCTTTATTGTAATTTTGTTTGTGGTTAAATGTATGATCTAAAAGATTATTTAATTCTTAGTTCTTGTTTTTTACTAGTAATGAGTTACTGGCACTTAAGTGTTCCCAAACTGAAATGTTTTAAATGGTATATTTTATTAATTGGTTTTATAGTTGCTGATTAACTTCCAGTTATTTTTAGTTAACTTAATTTATGAACTTTATATTCTTGTTAAGCTCCTTTTATGCAACCAAACTACTAAACTGGAAGTATTGTTCTATCAAACTGTTTTGCATTGTATTGTACTTTATAATAACTTGCTTATTTCAATAAGTTATTTGGATTTATTTGAATTTTTATTTACTATTTTTACCCTTGTCACATCCAACTGTAAACTTGCTTATTTCAGTAAGTTATTTGGATTTGAGTTTTTATTTACTATCTTTACCCTTTTGTGTGTCATATCCAATGAGTAAACCATGCTGTCAAAGCAAATCTGCCACAGGGTTAAAGGGTCATTGGTGAGATCCTGGAGAAAGGACTGTATATTTTGTGAATGGCCCAAGAGACAAGTTTACCTGTAAAATTTTTCACGAAGGTGTAATAGAAAGGTGATACAAAGGTGAAACATTGTTGGAAAAACACCTTTTATAAGGTACAGAAAAGCCTGAATCCCTTATTGTCTAAATGTACAGAAAAGAAAAATTAGATTAGTGTTTTAAGAAATTGATGGAAAAATAACTAAAAGGTGCAGAAAAGCCTAAATCACCTTGCTCATTGTCTGAAAGTACTGAAAGAGAAATTTGCTTAATCTTTCAAGAGATAAATTTTACTACAAAACTGCTTGATCTTTCAAGAAATTCCTTAACTTGGTATTCACATGCATAGCTCAACCTTTTGAGTGAAATAAGCTTAATTTTGTTTTGTATAGCTATTAAATTTTAGCTCTTTAAGACAGTATACAGCTATGCCCTGTAGCTGTAGTATGTATGAAGCAAGGATTTCCATTGAAAGCTGACATTTAACAAGTTTATTATTTGGGGTTAAGGTTTGTAAGTGTAAGGGGTAGGAAAGTTGTTCCTCACACCCCTGATATATTAACACCTGAGCATGAATGTTCAACTGACAATGAATACAGCTGAGTTTACACAACTTGTACAACTTGCACCTTCCAAGGAATAAGTTAATGGTATAAATAAGTTTGCTTTACATTTTTGAAAGTACAGTAAGTGGCCTCAGCTGTAATTGTCACGTTTTTATGAAGTGAGTCATAACTTGAAATGAGTTTCATATCCTGGATGTTAATTGGAACTACAGTATGATGTAAGTTTCAAGTCAGAACACAAGTCTGTAAGTTATTAAATGCTAAGTATTGTGTTTTTAAATTCTTTTTACACAAGATAATTGTAGATGGAGAAATTCATAAAGACATATGGCAAAGGTTTGACAGTTGACTGAATACATCAACCATTAAAATTTAAGCAAAATATTAAGATTAAAACTGACTTTTACTTAGACAAAAATTCATGAGTAAATTGATTAGCTTTTTCAAGCCTTATCAATATAAATACATTCATTTCTCATATCTTCCACTCATTTGAAATCTTAATTATGTAATTTAACTTTTTAAATCAAGTAGAAATTAAATTTTTTGGCGCCTTATCGAAGCTTTCAGAAACAACTGTGACGTCATTGAGCAGAATACAGTTCATTAGTTCATATTTCTCATCATTTCAACCATTGCAATGCAAAGGAGATCTGGTATAAATGTCCTCTTGGAGAGAGAGTTTTCTGGCGTCAGCCAGGCAGTCAGTAAAGTTATTTTTAGATCCACTGCGTTCGTACGTAACGTCTTTGATCCTGACTTAAGCTTTAGTCATGTCATTATCGTAACTATCATTGCAATATTTGTGATTAAAAGTAACCAGATTACTTAAATTGAATATGAATAATTATTAGAGTGAGGATTACCTCAGCTTACAGTTATGGGACGACATCGGGAGACGAAGTCAAAGCTATTTAAGTATTACGAACTAAAGGCAGCTGCTGTTACGCAAGCCTCCTGCCTACCCCACCCCCACCCCAAGAGGCCCCGGGGGAACCCTTACCCCACCAACACAAACACCCAAGCCTTCTAATGCCTGAAAATCAACCCGAGAGAGAGAGAGAGTTGGTAATGGGGAGAGAGAGAGAGAGAGAGAGAGAGAGAGGAGAGAGGAGAGTTGGGGGTGGTGGGAGGAGAGAGAGAGAGAGAGAGAGAGTTGAGGAGTGGGGACAGAAAAAGAGAGAGAGCTGGGAGTGTGTACAGAGAGAGAGAGAGAGAGAGAGAGAGATTGATCCAAAACACTTGATTCTGGAGAACTGGCAAAGTGCAGCCAACTCTATGACTTCGATTTCCAATAAAACACGCACAAACGTAAACGAAATCACTTAAAAACGAACACGGGCACAATAACCGTAAACAAACGCAGGCAAAAACACACTTAAAACCAAAAACAAACGCAACAAACACGGACAAAGGAGGAATAAAAGGAGGAAAAGGGGTGAGCCTTTACAGAGGCAAATCTCGCACACTACTACTAACGGTCGTAACCTTCCGGCCAGGTTGGGCTATCGAGTGTCATATTTGAGTGTAATTAATGTCGTATTTGAGTGTAATTAATAGGTAAGTAATGTAAATTTCAAGTTTAATTACAATCCAAGTTGTTAATTACGCTGCTGTAATTAAATTTAATGAGTAAATACGGCCCAAATGATAGAAAGTTCTTCAAAATAGGAGTCACAAAGTCAGACAATAGGGTCCCTCAATCTGCCTCTATACCTAATAGGCGAAATTGTAACCGGTTTTTTAAGTACTAGTCGTTTTTTTAAGTACCAGCTGTTTTCTTCTACCCAAATGATAGAAAGTCCTTCAAAATATGACTCACTAGGTCAGACATTACCTGCCTCTATACCTAATAGGGCGAAATTGTAACGGTAATTTTAAGTACTAGCTGTATTTTTTAAGTACCAGCTGTTTTCTTATACCCAAATGATAAAAAGCTCTTCAAAATATGACTCACAAGGTCAGACAATATGGTCCCCCAATCTGCCTCTATACTTAATTATTATAACCGGTAATTTTAAGTACTAGCTGTTTTTAAGTACTAGCTGTTTTCCTCTACACTTTTAGGGCTGCTGGTAATGAAGGTGAGTTTGCTTATTGTGGGCCAACTGTTATTTGCCCCTTAACTCTGCTCAACAGTAAAGGGGGACTGTGGGCATTGGTTTTTTTTTGGGTGGGGGTGGGTGACACAGGGTAATTCTAAGTACTAGCTCCACGCCTGTTTTTACCTTGGAAACTGGTTTTTTCTACACTTTTAGGGCTGCTGATATTGGCAGTGCATCTGTTTGTTGTTGGCCAAATGGAATGTCCCATCGCCGTGTTTAGTACTGGCCCGGGGGTGTGGGAACACAGGGTAATTCTAAGTACTAGCTCCACGCCTGTTTTTACCTTGGCAACTGGTTTTTTCTACACTTTTAGGGCTGCTGATACTGGCGGTGCATCTGTTTGTTGTCGGCCAAATGGAATGCCCCTGCGCCGTGTTTAGTACTGGCCCGGCGGCGGGGGTACCCATACGTTAACAAGTTATTGCACTTGGTGGATGGACTTCAGGGGTTAACTGCAGGTTAATGGCATTCGTGCGGCAAAAATTGAAGGTAAATCCATAATTGGCAACCAAAAAACTGTAGGAAAAAATCAAGTTAGAAGGAAATTTCAATTTTGGATCTTTCACAATTTCTTTAAATTTGAATGAAATTTTAATAGACTGGCCAGGATTAGGTTAGGATTTTTGGGCGAGCCTTCATCTAGCATAGGTCAGGCCAGCCTATTCACTATTCCTGTATATTTTGAATGAACCTCTTCTATAAAATGCAAGAAAAACCATATTTTTTTGGATTTGTCACAATTTTTATCAATTTTAAGAATTTTTTATAGACTAGTCAGGGTTAGGTTAGGATTTTTGGGTGACCCTTCATCTAGCATAGGTCAGGCCAGCCTATTCACTGTTCCTATATATTTTTAATTAAATCCTTCTATAAAATGCAAGAAAAATCATATTTCTTCGGATTCGTCACAATTTATAGAAATTTTAATGAATTTTTTATAGGCTGGCCAGGATTAGGTTAGGATTTTTGGGTGACCCTTCATCTAGCATAGGTCAGGCCAGCCTATTCGTTACTGCCATACTCTCACCTCCTTTGACCTATTTCTAACGAACGAGGGGTTACTTTACTTTACTTTCATGTATATTACTACTTTTCATTTTGATTGTAAATTGTCACTGAGCTTCGGACGTAACTTTGGGGTCATTTAAGGACGTAACATTGGGGTCGTTTAAGGACGTAACTTTGGGGTCATTGAAGGACGTAACATTGGGGTCATTTAAGGACGTAACATTGGGGTCACTTAAGGATCTAACTTTGGTTCATCACAGTGCTGTAAGCACCATTAACTAGATGCCTATTCCTGCTGTTAGCCCCGTACTTGATGCAGCATCAAGTTACGGCGCTGTAAAACGCTGTTAACGGCACTGAAAAAGCACCGTAAGATCGAATCCACCGTAAAGCCGCAAACATCGTTTCAGTATGGAATTCACGGCACCTTGCGATTAATTTATCTAAGGAGAAATATAATTAATAACTTCACTATTTTGGAAATAAGTCCAGAGAAGAATATAATTGATATAGAAAAATAAAGCGTTTCTAAGTTATAATTCCCTGTGAGTGGAAGTTATGGTGAATTTGATATCACTGTAAATGTTTTTCATTTAATTGTATTGATTGCTAATTTCCATCATTTCTATTGTCAAGTTCTTGGTTGTTAATTTCTCAGCCTCTGGACCCTGCGTCTCTCAGCTACTTTTCTGTGCGGAATATGATCTTTGCAGTAAATTGCAGTACATCTGGGCAGTTTGCAATCTTACCTGCACAAATTTTTTAATAGACTTTTGTGTAACAAAGCACAAAACATTAAATGGGTTGAAGCAGATATTTTCAGTGCCATGAATGTTTTAGTAAAATAGGAATATGTAAGAATCTACAATAATTGTTAGATGTGTGAAATTTTCTAGCCTGAGGAAGGTAAATGAAATCTATAAGAAACACAGTTATCATTGCATGTGGTTTATCGACTATTGCAACGGTTAATTTTGAAAAAGTTCTGAGCACGTGCAATGCACGTTTGTCAAAGCTTGAATATTTGACTTACATTTAGTTTTTGTAATATGATAAGATTTGTGAACTGTTGCCGGAGTTTGACAATAATGACTTGAATGATTAAGGTTTTCCTTTTCTCTAACAGATGGTGGATCAGGTCAAGAAAAGCTGTTAAAGTGACCTCAGTTCTACCCCCGACCTTATTCCGCATGGCCGTTAACAGGGGACCGTCCAGATTTCACACCTTTTGGGTAAGTGTGATTGTCAATACAGTTGTAGTAATTTGGACTGGAGATTACTTTCCAATTGGATGCTAATTAAAGGTTATCTTGTGTTTAGGGATTACCCGTCAGGGGTTAGGCATGGGTGACGATAGCCCCGAAGGCGTTAAGCTTAGACAGTGACGTATGCCATACCTCGTCCCCAGGGGATACCGTACTGCAATTTTCAAAGACTTCCACAAGATTGTTTTCGCAGACAGGAATTTTTGGCTGGGCTAAACGACTGTAGGATTATCCTCGATCATTTTAGACGCTGCCTTCCTCTGATTGTATTTGATTGTATTTTTGTATTGCATAGTTCAATGATTTTCCTGAAGAAATACATTACGAAATTGCTTCTCAGGTTGGAAAATGTGCCGGTCGAAGTAGGTGGGTTCTGCTTTATTATACAATAAAACAGAACCTACCTAATGATGGTTTTTGGGGGCATAGCACATACTTTCCAAGGTCTTTTTAGGCATTATAGACAAGCAGGCATCTGTCATACTTTGGTTTTAAAAGTAATTATTACATAAGTAATATGATTTTTTGTGGTTTTGTAAGCATGGTGTGGCAAGAGGCTTGGTCCAAATTAAGCAACCAGGCCCTCCTTTAATCCGGCTGACATAGTTTACCTTACTAGTTTTTAAAAGGTGGACGTTTAACCTATGTATTTTTGGAGCAAAAGCACTATAGTTATTAATTCTTGTAGGCCGTTCAGACTGTCAGTAATTTGTGGTGATGTCTGTAGCTTACGTCTCTCAACTGCTCCTACTTTGCTTGGGGTCGTCTTTGGCAGTTTGTCTTGCATGTAGGGCTCTAGGCCTGTCGTGGTTTCTTTTTCTTGGGAACCTGCGTTGAATTTGTTAGGAGGTACCATGAAAGAGCGGGTGATATGTTAAACAATCTTGGGGGAAGTCAATCACACAATGCTACTTAACCTAATTTAATCTACAAATTATGTTACTTACAAACAGGGAGCTACTATGTATGTAATTCCTGTGTACAGTGCTGTTTTTGGATGGAACCCTAGCTATCCTCAATCCAGAGAACACACATGCAGTTAATTTGATGATTATGAACGCACAAACACTTTTTTTCTTTAACCTTAATCCTACACAATACAATCAGTATAATAACTATTACACCCAAGGCAGATCCAAAGCTCTGCTTGTGAGTCATTCAAATCACTCGACTATTTGCTCAATTTGAGCTTAAGCACAGCAAGAACTTGTCTTTGTATATATGTATGTGTTTAACCAGCTCATTGTACATTGACTGGTTATCTCAAAGAATGTCACACTCTTACCCTATCTAAATTTTGTCAAGTTTTTTTTTTTCACTTTTGCATACTCAAAGACATCAATTCACCAAGCTTCAGTCAATTCATTTAACAAGGGACAAGGGACGGACTTCCTCAGGACGTCCCTGTGGAGAGAAGTCCATTATTAAACAAGAGTCGTGAATGATGGCTAGCTGCTGCAAATAAATCAAATCACATTAATTCATTAACATTTTTTAAAAATCAGGATATTATTTTTTACTGTGTCCCTTCGGCCTTGAAGAGGCATTATTTCGCTCCTTTTGTTGAAGAATGTGATTTTTAGGTCTGTTAGAACTACTGTGACAGCTTTTAGCTCAAATTTTGCCAGAACATAGCAGATAAATAGTTTTCATTCATCTGCATGCCATATGATGGCACATTCTTTTACAGAGTTCAAAGGAAGTGTTGGTTTTTGCAGGATTCTATGTATGTGGTGAAAGCTTACATATTAACAGTTTCGGGGAAGCTCCATGTTTTGTAGAAAGCTGAACCTAAAAAAAATTATCATTCTTGGTAAAAGGTGATTGTCTTTGAATGGAGTTGTTAGATTGCTAATGCTTTTAATACATATGGATCTAGTTTGTCGTACGATACTTTTTCAGCATTTTCATACAGTTTTCTCTTGTCCTGTGTTAGTGTTCAGCCGTGGCCATGTTTAGGGTACACTAATCACCCCATCTTATGTGAAGACTGGTCCACTGTCCGGCCCTCTTATGCTCGCTTGTCCGAGAGGAGGCACACGGCCTGGGAAGATCCCACGACCAGAGACTGGTCCGAGTTCTGGTCCGAGTACTGCCTCTAGTATTGGGCAGCTGATCTGGGGGGCTCCAGGTTTATTGAGGACTGATCTTTGAGTCCCTTGGTTTTGAAGGGTTCTTGACGCATTTGTGTAGGTCATTCGTAGTGAATGTCTCAGAAAAGCCTGCAGACTGTCAGGATGCTTACAGTTGTATGAGTCCTTCAGAGAAGTGTTCTTTGTTGGTGTATCTGCTGCAAGAGTGCTTTTTACAACACTTATTTTCTTTGATTCCCAGTATAAAGGACAACTATTGCCGTTTTCACCCACTAAGAAAGTCAGAAAGCCCCCAGCACTGTAAATCCATTGGGGAGATTGACATAAAGCATCACTGTACACAGTCAACTTAAAACAGTCACCCAGTCCTGGGAAGTACGTACGGCTCTCAAAGGTACAGGCTTTTCTTAGACATTTGTTTGCCTCAATCAGATCTTTTACTTTAGAGCTATTTATTTGACAGCTAAGTTCCAATATCAGGTCTTGAATTAGTACATAATAACCATCCTAGTTGGCCCACTAGGCTCCTAAACTTCTCCTTTTCTTCTTCATTGCTGTCCTTATTCTTGTTCAATCCTCTCTCGGCACTTACATTTATAGATTCCAGAGATTCACAATACTGTACTCATTTTGATGAAGTTTGACACTATTCTCGTTCTGCACAATATCTGGGTCAGTATATCTGAAAGTAATTTCTGATTTGGGCAGTGACTTTCAAATGTCTTTATTCCTCCCTACAAGAAATCATCTAGATGCATCACTAATGTTCCCAGACAAATCTCCTTTGCAACATCAGTAGAATTGCAGGGTCAGTTTGCAAATGATTACACCCCATCTTCAACAGGAAGGTCTTCACTGTGAGACCATTTTCCAGCAGCATCATTAAGACCATATACACATTTTGTTTCCCTCAAAACCTGTGGCAAAAAGCTGTACTTTAATTTTCTTTGTCCCGTCACTGTTTTCCTTTTCTGTGACTAAGTTAGGAATTTCCTCATATACGCCAAAATTCCTCCAGGTTTTTAGTTCTTCTTGTTTTGCTTGATCAAGTTCCTTTCACAATCCATTGCAATTTCCCATCATCTAAAACCGGTAGCCATTTATCTACATCTCTGTTCCAGTCAGTGGCTGTTGTATGGCCATCTTCATGTTCAATATTCCTCCAACTGCTATATTTTCCTTTAGATTTTCCAGCACGGCTGTGAACAGTTCCCGTCTGCCATTCATCAGACTCTTTCGGCAGGAATCTTACTCCGTCCAGTCTTTGGAATACCTATGATTTTTAAATTATCTTCGGGTGAAGCGTCCTCAACTTTGGTGTTTTTCTCTTTCTTCCTCCTTATTTTTTTCATTTTCCACTGGATGTATAACTGGTTCTATCTCGTTCTTCTTGCCATGTCCATTTCTTCCTTCTTTAGTGTTTCTATCAAAACCTTATGGTATCTCCTGAGTGCGTTTCATGTCCTCTGACAATATTTGAACCGTATTTCAAGATCGCTGTTTTGCCATCTTGACCAGTGACTGTAGCTGGTCCTTTCCATTCCTTTGCTCCTCCCTCTTCAAACAGACTTGATCTCCTCCATTCTTAAAGGCTTTACCAGTGGTTCTTACTTTGTGTCTGAGTGCCCCTCGTATTTTCTCAGAAGTTTCAGCAGCAATAAGGCTTTTCTTGCAGAGTGGCTAGCATTGAGATGTTTGGCAACCATTTCACTAGATGTTGTACCCTCCAGTGCAGGAAGTTCATCATTCATGGTGCATGGTAGGTTAGGATTCCGCCCGTATGCAAGTTGATAAGGGCTAAAACCCCCTACCACCTGAAGACACTGTTTAGCATTGGTGCCCATGCCATAGCCACTTTCAAAGACAGTTCTGGTTGCTCTGCCGTCGTTTTGCATTTCGTCCATAACTGCACGATTACGTGCTCACAGGCCATTACTGAAAGGAGAATGTGTTGCTGTATGCATCACACATTTCCAGAAGTGTGCTGTGAATTTCGCAGGGGGTCCCCAACCAGTTCCCAACCATGTCTCCATAATTTTCTCTATGATCTGCCTGGGTTCTTGACTTCTTGTTACACAAGATTTTGAGAATCTTGTTGCTGTATCCAATATATGCAGTGAATATATATATCCCCTTTTTTGTACTCCTTGAGGTCTAGTGCCAATACTTCATTGAACTCCTTTGCCATATTCACACTAACAATTGGCCTTGATGGTGTTTTTTTTATATTTCATGCATATCTCACAGCTATCTGACACCTCTTTAGCATACATTTATCACATTTCATCCTTCTCCAGCTGAGTCAATCTCTTAGGTGTGGGATGACAGGGGGAATAGAGCAGTTCACCACATCTGCTGACGTACATGTTCTGTCACCTGTAATGTCCACTGGAAATTGTACTTTCATCGTTGATGTACACACGTTACCGTCACCAGACTTAAAGGTTGTTTCACTTTCTTCCTCTTATGTTCTAACTTTTTTCTCATCCGACAAAGACTTTGTGTATGCTTTTAACCAGTCGCTACCACACACTGTAGAACTACAGGTTGTGCCCGGGATAGCATAAATTAATAGATTCCATCATCAACACTGACATCGTTTTAGGATTTTCAGTGACAGAATATAACTCTTCCTCCTTTACACCACTTACACATTTTTTGACTATTCCTCCTTTACACGACTAACACGCACATTTTTGAACTCTTCCTCCTTTATGCTACTAACATGCACATTTTTTAGACATGCTGGAGACAGATGGTACTCTGATCGACACGCATAACATTACCGAACCTTACCATATATGTCAACTGAGTTTCTCTATGCCTATGACCCTGCACCCAACGGTAACGCTTCTCGACTCCTGAAAGATTTCCTAAGGGCTTGCTGCATCGAATCAGACATTTTACCCGTTTCACTAAAGGACATTGCTGTCAACACTATTTGTTTGTCTCTAACCTCTAGCCCTGCATGAACTAGTAGCTTAAATGCTAAAATACATTCTGGTATACTTTGTACCTCTCCAGAACTGCACTTCTCTCCATAAATTCCAAAATGTACTTCTCCGTCGTATGTTCCTTTTCCTTTTTGTAGTTGTCAAACCTTGTCCACGCCTCATACGATGCTGACAGCTCATCCTTCTTGCACCACTTGTCCAAGTGTTGAAGCAGAAATGTCATTCCGTCTTCGACCGTCAACTCCTCAATATCCACTTCCTCGAAAATCTCGCTTCCTTCTGGGAACAACGTGGCAGCGACCACAGCTTGTTTCTTTTCCTCGGTGCTTGCGACAAGCTGCCTTGCTTTCGGCTCTGGTTTCCAGTGGCCGTAACCTTTATCGGCGCCAAAAACTGGCAACACCAGCTGCCCGCCACTCGTGGTATTTTTCGTAGAGAAATATTCACAAATTACAGTATTTTCATATATATTTTTTGTGACTGAATACACTTTTTGTGATAAAACTATTAAAATGTTCAGGTATAAGCATTTTTAGAGGGTCTTTTGTTGTTTGAACTATCAAAATAGGCAGTTATAAGCCAGTGAATCCAGGGGCTGACGGTATTCTTGTTAGAGTTAACACTTGTCAATACTGAAGTCTGCCATTTTTCCGTCAGGATATGAAGGAATGGGTCAGGTCTAGTCATGATTTGTGACAGATTTTATTCAGAAGAACATATGTATGATGAAAGCCATCCCAGCTTCAAGCACAGGCAGTAATCTGTACAAACTAGCCTAAACTTTCATGGGAAATGATCTGAACTCCGACAAGTAGACAGTCCAGGTGTCAGGACAAAAGACTGATGACATTTAGTAACCCCATGTAGTGTGTTTCTGCATAAGGCTGTTGCATTTAAATGAACCAGCGTTGAAGTCTTTGCTGAGACCATCGTTGTTGCGCAAAGCATTTCGCTGCTCAAACACCAATCTCTGCTCAAAATATATTGTGCCGAAAGGCGACTGAAGAGAACCAGTGGTTTGCTCCCAAGTCGTTGAGGAATTTGTTGGCTTTCATATCTGGAAATTTTGTCACTTTTTCTCTTCTTTGGGGTTAGATGTGAATTGAGGCTTCACTGCTGTTATCTAATCTTGCGCACTTTCTGTCTGAACGTAAGTTATTGTAGAGTCTCCCTTTCCGAGCTTGTACAGGAAGTGAGTTTTACTGTGTTCTTTGTGCATTTTGTCTGAATTCTTGTCAGGATTTCATACGAGATGTCGTTAATTGTGGGGCTTCCTGATTGAGGCTGGAGTGAATTTGTTTGACACTGAGTCACCTTGAGTTCCCAGGTCCCATTAAGATTCCTCTGAATGTCAGCTGTCAAGTTTGAAAGTCACAAGTGTACGAGTGTTTTGTTATCGTATTGTAGGTTGAGGAAGGTCTGCCTTTGAACTGAAGAAAGTGGAGTCATTCCGTGACTGTTTAAAAGGCTGGCAAAGGTCTTTTGGTTTTTCATGCAGCTTGTACCTCATTTGTACCACCTAGTTAGTCGTTCCTCTTGCTAGGTATTGTATGAACAGCTTTCAGAGCTTGAATTATACAAGTTTCAGTTGATGATAGGAATTGTATAGCACTGCACAGTACTTAGAAAGTACTTAAAAATACTCAAAAGTACTGAACAGTAGAGGTTCTATCCTTGAAGCGGAGTCAGCAGCTGTTGTTTTGTATTTGATGTGGGAAGTTAGGAAGTATTACGCCCCAAAACATCATTTGATTATTACTTTCCAGCTTGAGGTGGTGTGGGAAGACATGATAATACCCTCTGTAGAAATTGCTTGAGTGAAATGAGTGTATAGTAATAATTTCAATGCCCTGAATATTACTTCTCCAGTCAGATGATCTCGTAACACCTGTGGGGCCTCTTGTTCCTGCATTTGACCCTTTCCGAATGCAGATTTTTATGGCCGAAGGTTGCAGTTCTATTACCGCCCTCATTTTCCCTACCCTAGAAATTAGCTCTCTAGAAAAGGCCGTCTATGGTTTAGCTGTGTCCTTTTTCGTCCCTTCTCCCTCTCCTGTTGTCCCGAGTCCTGGCTTTGAAAAGGGCGATGCACGGCACATTCCTTTGGCTCCAGCACTTGAACTCAAGTTCAGTTTGGTACCTTTTCGTCTTCTAATTCCTGCTGTTGTGTATATTTAAATAGATCGCTTGTAAGTTTGTTGGCGAAGTTTACTTGGTGGAGGCAGGATAGGCAAGATGGCTGTCTCTTGGGTGGTGGCTTTGATAAAGGGGTTTTTTAGGTTTTTTTTTAGGGTTCCCTGCAGTCCCTGTCGTCATTCAGATGGGGCGTGTATATTATTTTGAGGATTGGTTCATTTCTTTTATGCTTGCTCATCTGATTACACTGTATATTATTAACCTTGAAAGTGAAGCTGTACAATAGCTGTGATATAAGTAGATAATGCTACTAACATCTTAGAAACTAGTCATGGCAGTTAACTGCTTTATGACGGGGGTTCCGTCCCGATGCTGTGTCGTGGGCCGAAAATTTTCGAAACCCGAAATGTAAAAATCGTAAGAATTTTATTTTTATTATTAGTATTATTATTATTATTATTATTATTATTATTATTATTATTATTATTATTATTATGATGATGATTGTGATGATGATGACTGCCACCCTCAACAGTCGACTGCATGAGACTCCATATTGGAATGCTGAGGCCACAATTATTTCTTATTATTATTATTATTATTATTAGTATTATTATTATTATTATGATGACTGCAACCCTCAACAGTTGACTGCCAGAGACTCCATTCTGGAATGCTGAGGCCACAATATTATTATTATTATTATGATTGCGACCCTCAACAGTCGACCGCATGAGACTCCATTTTGGAATGCTGAGGCCACAATTATTATTATTATCATTATTATTATTATTATGAAAATGACTGCGACCCTCAACAGTCGACTCCATGAGACTCTCAGTCAGTCGACTCTTGAGGGTCACAGTCGTAATAATAATAATAATAAAATTGAGGCCTCAGCATTCCAGAATGGAGTCTCAGGCAGTCAACTGTTGAGGGTCGTAGTCATAATAATAATAAAATTGAGGCCTCAGCATTCCAGAATGGAGTCTCAGGCAGTCGACTGTTGAGGGTCGCAGTCATAATAATAATAATAATAAAATTGTGGCCTCAGCATTCCAGAATGGAGTCTCAGGCAGTCGACTGTTGAGGGTCGCAGTCATAATAATAATAAAATTGAGGCCTCAGCATTCCAGAATGGAGTCTCAGGCAGTCGACTGTTGTGGGTCGTAGTCATAATAATAATAATAATAATATTGTGGCCTCAGCATTCCAGAATGGAGTCTCAGGCAGTCGACTGTCGAGGGTTGCAGTCATCATCATCATCATCATCATCATCATCATAATAATAATAATATATAATAATAATAATTTTGTATCAGAACTTTAATTTATAATTTTACAGTCAGTCCTTCAGGCAAGCTCTCTCTCTCTCTCTCTCTCTCTCTCTCTCTCTCTCTCTCTCTCTCTCTCTCTCTCTCTCTCTCTCTCTCTCCCTCTCTCTCTCAGAGGCTCTGAATGGAACTTGGTAATCTTGTCTTGACTGATTTCACTGTATGTATTGGGACTGATTTCACTGTATATATTTGGACTGATTTCACTGTATGTATTGGGACTGATTTCACTGTATTTATTTGGACTGATTTCACTGTATGTATTGGGACTGATTTCACTGTATTTATTTGGACTGATTTCACTGTATTTATTGGGACTGATTTCACTGTATGTATTGGGACTGATTTCACTGTATTTATTGGGACTGATTTCACTGTATTTATTTGGACTGATTTCACTGTATGTATTGGGACTGATTTCACTGTATGTATTGGGACTGATTTCACTGTATTTATTTGGACTGATTTCACTGTATGTATTTGGACTGATTTCACTGTATTTATGGGAACTGATTTCACTGTATGTATTGGGACTGATTTCGCTGTATGTATTGGGACTGATTTCACTGCATATTTATTTGGACTGATTTCACTGTATGTATTGGGACTGATTTCACTGTATTCTTTTGGACTGGTTTCACTGTATGTATTGGGACTGATTTCACTCTATGTATTGGGACTGATTTCACTGTATTTTTATGGCTGATTTCACTCTATGTATTGGGACTGATTTCACTGTATGTATTGGGACTGATTTCACTGTATTTATTTGGACTGATTTCACTGTATGTATTGGGACTGATTTCACTGTATTTATTTGGACTGATTTCACTGTATGTATTGGGGCTGATTTCACTGTATGTATTGGGACTGATTTCACTGTATTTTTTATGGCTGATTTCACTGTATGTATTGGGACTGATTTCACTGTATTTATGGGGACTGATTTCACTGTATGTATTGGGACTGATTTCACTGTATTTATGGGGACTGATTTCACTGTATGTATTGGGACTGATTTCACTGTATTTATTGGGACTGATTTTGCTGTATGTATGGGGACTGATTTCACTGTATGTATTGGGACTGATTTCACTGTATGTATAGGGACTGATTTCACTGTATTTATGGGGACTGATTTCACTGTATTTATTTGGACTGATTTCACTGTATGTATTGGGGCTGATTTCACTGTATGTATTGGGACTGATTTCACTGTATTTATGGGGACTGATTTCACTGTATGTATTGGGACTGATTTCACTGTATGTATTGGGACTGATTTCACTGTATGTATTGGGACTGAATTCACTGTATGTATTGGGACTGATTTCACTGTATTTATGGGGACTGATTTCACTGTATGTATTGGGACTGATTTCACTGTATGTATTGGGACTGATTTCACTGTATTTATGGGGACTGATTTCACTGTATGTATTGGGACTGATTTCACTGTATTTTTTTATGGCTGATTTCACTGTATGTATTGGGACTGATTTCACTGTATTTATTGGGACTGATTTCACTGTATTTATTGGGACTGATTTCACTGTATGTATTGGGACTGATTTCACTGTATTTTTTATGGCTGATTTCACTGTATGTATTGGGACTGATTTCACTGTATTTATTGGGACTGATTTCACGATATGTATTGGGGCTGATTTCACTGTATTTATTGGGGCTGATTTCACTGTATTTACACTTTATCACAGTGACCATACACTCTATATGGTATGCTCACAAACAGTACATTCATTTTTTCTTATCTCCTTTGGTACTGGGCACGGAAAAGGGCATTAGCATGCCCATGCCCATTAGGTTTTGCACCTCAGCAAATAAAAAAGAATGATGTTCATAGTTAATACCCTTTTTTATAATTTCAAAACAATGAATTCCCTTTTTTTTATCATTTTAATACTTTTTGCTCAACAGTAATTTGCCCATTGCTTAATCAGTGACTAAAATAGGATGTTTCAGGATTTCAAAATGTAATTATTGGTACGAAATGTACATTATCCTGATGTCTGCTGTGTTATTTTGCTGTAAATACAATAAACGAGTTTTTAAGATTGATAATTGCAAGTGACAAGTCAGTTCTGCAATGCTGCACAGCCAACTCATTCTGTGTCTGTTACTTTGCAGATTTGCAAGAATCCTCCGCTGACGGGCCTCAAGAAGAAGAAGAAGATGGTGAGTGTTCAATTCATCATGTTTTTTTTATCATTCTCCTTTTTTTTTCTTACAATATTCAACTTATGATAAGAATTAGTGCCTCTACTTAACAGACACTGGAGGGGTTTGGCTTTCTGAAAGTAACAAAATCTGTTGAGTAACAAAGACCCTACCCTAGATTTCTGGTTAAGGAACAGAGACTGGTTAAATCTTTACAAAGGCCTGTTTTTCCTTCTGTTCACCAGAAGTTGGGTTTTCTTCAGACTGATATTTCAGTCTCTCTTCTATTCCACTCTTCCATCTTTTAAATGCTTCTGTGACCTCCTCTTCTGACCCTGCCATTAACATCAGGTCATCTTTTCCTGTTATGATGTTAAACAATGAGGTACCCAGTCCTGAGTCTCAGTGGATGCTAATGTGTACCTTTCAATTGTTTTCAGTACCTTCAAATGGTCTTTTTATGTACCCCCTCCCTTTGTGAAGTCAGTGTACTGGTTTTTTGAAATGCATTTCGAGGGACAGCAAATTTGTGTTGTAATCTCCACAGTCTTTGCTTGGTGCTTCTGTGGTAGGTTACTTAGTCATAAATACTGTTTTCTTTATATCTCTGACATAGAGTTAAATGGGTGACTGCCAGTATTAGCCATTTTTCTGCCTTGTTTACTTAATCACCTGCTATTCCTCGTGGTCTTGGCTCTCCTTGTATTGTCAAGCAGAGAGAGAAGAAGAAGTTCTTGACAGGAACGTAAACAAGATCCTCTTCATTAATTTGGCCCGTTTTAGAGTACCTTGCCCTTAAACTGCTGTTTAACCTGTCTGTATTCGTGCATGAATATGTGTAGGATGTGCCTGGTCCACTTAGTGACATAAATAGTGCTGTGAAAGTGCGTTCTAACTTAGTGTATTAGGGCCTAGTCGACTTGATGCGCATTCTCAAGCGGCCCCCCGCGCAGATTTTCCTTAGTGACGTCACGGATACGTCATTGTTACGTCATAATTTCTACCACCTAACAGAGCCTTACTATGATTTGAAGGTGAAGTTTTAGAGTTTTCTTGTGAAATGGCATCTTGTTATTGTGATCGTCAAAACGATGATAACCAACTTGACTGCTCTTCATGTAACAGGAAAGTACATCGGAAATGTGAGGGAATATCTATGGAAGACTACAGAAAGGTAGAGAAGTCAATTTCTATTGGATGTAAGGGTCTTAAATTCTACTGTAGAAGATGTGAGCCCAATTTTTCGGAGACAGTTACCTTGAACGAGCTTGGCCGAAAAATGGAAACGTTTGAATTAATGGCAAGAGATATGTTTGCTTCATTAGAAAAACAAATAACTGAATTGAAGACGGAAAATCAATTTCTTAGGCTTAGGGTTACTGGTGGGCTACCTGTAAAGGATTTGAAACCAAGTTATTCTGACGTGGTGAAAGAGAGAAATTTGATTTTGATTGCTGATGAAGATGAGAATGAAGCTACCACAATGGAAGAGAAGAAAGGTGTATTAACAAAAGTCCTTGGGAATATTCAAATTAGTAATGTAAAGCCTACGAAAAAAGGTTCACTGGTCGTTGACTTTCCAGACAAGAAGGCAAGAGAAAATGCTAAACGAACTTTGGACCAGACAGCTGATGACCATAAATTATGTTCAACTGTACTTCAAAAGATGTCGCCTAAAATCACCGTTGCCAATGTTAGTAATCAAGAACAGATAGACGACGTCCTGCCTGCGATTTTGAAGAAGAATAATATATTTCAAGGTATTAATGTAAGTCCAGATGATATGAAACTAGTATCAACTAGAGAAGCTAAAGATGGTAAATCGTATAATTATACTTTTAAATGTACACCTATCATTAGACGCAGGATATATGAAAATGGAGATATACTTTTCACCAACTTTGGTCGACATAAGGTATGGGATAGTTATCATGTTATAATATGTAACTACTGTCAAGGATATGGTCATTTTGAGTCCAAATGTAGAGTCAAGGCTTCAAATGGATCTCGGATATGTGGACGCTGTAACGGAACTGACCATGAGACAAGGCAGTGTCAGTCTGAAAGTTTGAAATGTCATCATTGTGCGCGAATGAACCTCTCCGATAATGAACATGCTGTTTTTGACTGGAATTGTCCATCGAATGTTGCTGAGAGGAAGCGAATTGCTCAACAGACTGATCATGGATTCCAGTAATAGAAGAATAAAATGTGCCTTACTGAATGCGCAGTCAGTACGCAACAAGACAACAGAATTAAGAGAATTAATCTGTGAACAAGGAATAGATGTGTTCGCTATAACAGAAACATGGCTAAGTGCTACTGATAATTTGAAAATTAATGAACTATTGCCGGACACTCATAAACTTTTTCACACACCACGTAATTTTGGTCAGGGAGGTGGGGTTGGCATTGTTTTATCCAAAGCATTTACAAGCGTTAGAATTAGGGTTGTTGGAGCATTTGTGAGTTTTGAGTATTTAGCCTTGGAGTTTAAGGCCTCTAATGTACAGTTTTTATTTTTAGTAGTATATCGTCCTCCTCAGCTAAGCAGGGCTACGTTTTTAGAAGACTTTTCTGTATTGTTGGATTGTTTTGAAAATGAAAAATGTAATGTATATATATGTGGAGATTTTAATATGTGGTTAGAGGATTATAGAGATACAAATGTAAAGAAGTTTATTGATATAATGAACAATATGAATTTTGTTAATAAGGTGAATGTATCTACCTCTAGGTCAGATCATATTTTGGATGCTGTGTTTTGTTGTGCGGGTGATAATTACTTTATGAATTTGATAGTGGAGCCAGATTTTTCTATCTCTTTTTACCACAGGCTTATTATGTTTGATATTTCAGTCTTATTACCAAGTAAACTTAGGACTAAAATAACATTTAGGAACAAACGGTTATTGGACTCTACTGTACTAATAGATGTGGGTGTTACTGTTATTGAAGAAAAATATAATGAACCCTGTGGATGTACTGACTTAAATAGTAGCAGAAATATTTCGGTAGGTGAATGTGTGGTCTGTCTTGTTGCTTTGTATTTTTCTGTATTTTCTAAAGAATATGATAAAATGTGCCCTGTGGTAGAGAAAGATATTGTTATAAAAGACAGCTCCCCATGGTTCAATGCTGCAATTAGGGAGGCTAGGAAAAAACGGAGGTTGGCAGAGTCACGTTGGCATAAGCATAAAACAAAGAGAAATCGAATGTTATATGTGGAAGCTAGGAATGAGGTAAATAGATTATTAAGAAATGTAAAGAAGACATATTATAATGAAAAAGTAACTGAGGTTGGGTCCAATATCAAAAGGCTGTATTCTGTGTTCGATGAACTTTTAGGGAAAATTAAGAGGCATGTTTTACCAGACGGGAGGTCTGAGCTTGAATTGGCAAATGAATTTGCTGAATTCTTTGAGTCAAAGGTTGCCTGTTTACTTTGTAACTTCACAACTGATGTTTCTTGCCCCTATCCTTACTTTCCTGATTTTCCTTTCTCAAAGTTTTTGCAGTTTGAGCCAATTTCACTCGATGCTTACAAAACTATGTTCATTAGTTCTGGCCGCTCTTATTGCAGTAACGATCCTTTTCCAATAAATGAGGTCATCGATGCCCCGAACATAGATAGGTTATTGCAATTGCAGCTTCGTATAGTCAACTTGAGTATTACTAAGAGCTTAGTCCCGTCCTCTGAAAAAGTTGCTATCATTAAACCATCTCTTAAAGGATCCCTTGATCATCAAGAATTGAAATCTTACAGACCAATTTCTAACTTGTCTTTTTTGTCAAAAATGATCGAGACTTCCGTTTTAGATCAACTCAGTCAGCACTTGAAAGTAATTGGAGCTATTCCTGAAGATCAGTCGGCTTATCGGAAATTCCATTCTACTGAAACAGCTCTTTGTGCCGTAATTAATGATTTGTTAGGTTTCTCTGATGACGGTAAATGTAGCTTGCTTATTCTCCTAGATCTTAGCGCTGCTTTTGATACAGTGGTTCATGAAGTGTTAATAGAGGATATGACTGCTATTGGGATCGATGGGGATGCTCTTAAATGGTTTAATAACTATTTATCGAATAGATCTTTCAAGGTGAAGGTTAAAGATAGATATTCTGAAAGTAGAAAGCTCACCACGGGTGTTCCACAAGGAAGCGTACTTGGCCCGGTTCTTTTTAGTATTTATACAATCGAGTTGTCTTGGATATTTAAATTACATGGCGTTCAATGTAAATTTTTTGCTGATGACACCCAGTTTTATTTAATAGTGGATGACATGATTGAAGATCAAGCTGTTATTGATAGACTCATGGCAGATGTTTCGAAATGGATGCAAAAGAAAAAGCTGAAACTAAATGAAAATAAAACTGAATGTATTCTAATTGGCACTAAATATAACTTAAGAAGGTTTGATAACGTTAATAGCATCTCCATCAATAAGGAGAATATTTTGTTAACTGATAAAGTCAGAGATCTCGGGGTAGTAGTTGATGGTTCTTTGACATTTGATGAACATATTAACAATGTGGTTAGGACCGCAAATTATCATCTGAGGAATATCGCATCCATTAGAAAATATCTTAACGAAGATGCCACTAAGCTGCTAATTAATAGTTTGGTAGTTAGTAGAGTAGACTATTGTAACTCGTTGTATTACAACTTACCTAATTATCGACTTAAGAAACTTCAAATGATTTTGAATAGAGCTGCTAGACTAATTGTTGGTATATCCCCGCGAGAACATATTACTCCAACCTTAATTAAATTACACTGGTTACCAGTCAAAGCAAGGATTATTTTTAAACTTTGCGTCTTAACATATCAAGCTATTAGCACGGGAGAACCATTGTATCTTAAAGGTTGCCTGAAAAGATACGTAGTTGGCCCTGGTGTTCATACACGCCTTTCCCGTGATGATTTCAGACTTGATGAGCCTCGTGCAACGACCACTCTTGGTACGAGAACTTTTAAGCACTGTGCTCCTAGATTGTATAATCAACTTCCGGTATCAGTTAAGTGTGCTGAAAATATCTTTCAGTTCAAAAAGCTATTGAAAACCCATTTATTTTCACTCAGCTATAATACTGAGACAAATGCAATTAACCCTCTTTACATTACATAGACTTTTAAACTTTTGTAATTTTTAACTAAAATATAAGTGATTTGGAAATCCCGTCTGAACGCTTACTTAATAGCGAAAGAAGGGATACTTGATAAACCGTCAGACATAGACATAGACATAGACATAGTGCAATGTACAGCTGGGCCAAACTTCCCACTGCTGTGGGATTTGCAGTAATATCCCCAGATAGGAAGACACTTCTTTTTAATTAATATGTCCTCTGCATTCAGAGCAGAATTACCAGCAGTCTTGTGTACTCTTAAGATGATTAGAATTACAGCACTCAATAGTCTGTCATTGTCAGTGTTTCTACATGTGCTGTAGAATCAGTCTTACATTGCTGTTCATATATTTCCCTTCTACAGTACAGAAGGTCAGATACAGAAGATCTATTTTTAATAGACTGCAGAAAGCTGGTGTAGATTTTGAACTAAATTGTGGCATCGCTGAATTCCTTTATATGAAACAGACAATAATCAGCTACAGCACGTTAGCCCACAGGACATTTTAGCTCTCAGTACCAAAAGAGATTATAGCATGTATTTCATCTCCACTTGCTTGACAGGTTAATTAATGGCCACTTTCCTGACCCAGTTCCTCTCTAACAGAAGACAGTAAATGATAGGTATTGGACACAGATCCCTTCATTTTGTCAGAATCTTTTGACATTTTCAGTATCTTAGTGATAAAGCTTTTACAAATCTATATCAGATGGAATGATTTGATCTTAATTGCTTGTATGAAACCAAACCAATGATTCTTTAGTTTAGCTGACTGGTTGAATACAAAAGCCTTTTTTTTTTTTCCTTCCAGTCACCAGAAATTGGGTTCTGTTCAGACTGAATTTTTCAAGCAGTTCCCGAGAACTTTGCTTACTGCAATTCTTTGTAGTTTTTCTCTTTTTCTTTCCTGTTATTGTGGTAAACAACGAGGTACCCAGTCCTGAGTCTCAGTGGATGCTTAGTGTACCTTTCAATTGCTTTCAGTACCTGCTGTAACTTTCAGATTAAGTTTTATGGTGCGCTAACATCACCTATATTAAATGGTCTCTTGATGTACCCTCTCCCTTTGTTGTGGTACTTTTGAAATGCCTTTCCAGGAACCACAAAATTTGGGGTGTCATCTCCACAGCATTTACTTGGTGCTTCTGTGGTTGGGTACCCGGTCATAAATACTGGTTTCTCTGACATAGAGTCAAATGGATAGTTGCCAGTATTAGCCACTTTTCAGAGCCTTTCCTGAAGCACTTCCTCCAGTGTTTAGAGTTTATCCCTCTTATGAATTTTACTCTGGAATAATTCCCACTTTCCATTGTAAAGGAATATCGTCAAACTTTCCAGCATTCTGGCCATATCCCTCCCTTTATCAAGTTTTCATTTATCCTGGTTATTTCTCATTGACTAGTTCTAGTTTTCTGGAAAAGAAAACTGTTGTGCCGGCTTTGTCTGTCCGTCCGTACTTTATTCTGTCTGCACTTTTTTCTGTCCGCCTTCAGATCTTAAAAACTGCTGAGGCTAGAGGGCTGCAAATTGGCATGTTGATCATCCACCCTTCAGTCATCAGACATACCAAATTGCAGCCCTCTAACCTTAGTAGTTTTTATTTTATTCAAGGTTAAATTTGACCATAATCATGCTTCTAGCAACAATATAGGACAGGCCACCACTGGACCGTGGTTAAAGTTTCATGGGCCGCAGCTCATACAGCATCATACCAAGAATACAGGGTTTTTAGTTCCATTATTTCACTCTTTGCAAATGTCATTTCTCCATTTTATTATTTATATTTTTGTCCACTTCATATCACCATATTTCCTAGTCCAGGTTTTTGTCCAGAGCTATTTCTTTCTTTCTTATACTCCTCCTGCTATGTCATTTTTCTCTGTTCTTATTCTTTTCATTGTCTTTCTTCATCCTCCTTTCATTTTCAGTGCAATTCCCTTTTATATCTTTACTTCTCATCTAAATAAAACCTGTGTTTCAGGGTTTTTCAATTGTATATTGTCAACTCTACTCTTTGTTTCTTACACAATGCAGCAAGGAACTTGAAATATCATTGCAAGTTGTAAGAAAACCATACGTTTAATCCTGCATTTATATTGAATTTCTCATCAAAAAAACCCCCAAATTTTGACCATTCTGCCATTTGGGAACCATATTTCTCCCGTCGGATCGGCGTCGTAACCCCGGAACGTGCGCCGTAACCCAGGAAATAATTTTTGACGAATATACTTGAAGAGCGTCGTAAGCTCGGAACGTTGTGAGTCGAGTCTGTCATAACCTGGGGACTGCCTGTGCTAGTTTGTCCTCTAGAAAGTGGCGTGACCTTTCCCACACTTCTGATTTTACTCTCTTGGTCTGCTGTTTGTTGTATATGCAATGAAGAAGACACTTGCAGTTGCCTTTCTTCCAAGACCTGGCACTGTCTTCATAATCCTTCCATTTAGATGTCCCCTTTCTGACACATTATCTGCTATTTCCTCTTTCGCAGCATTTCTCCAGAATTGACGTTTGTTGCGACCTCTCTGTTGTTATTTGTATTTGATCCTGGTTGTTTGACTTGAAAAAGTGATGAACGGCTTCTTGCTTGCATTTTTACGCCTCTGCGCTTTCCTGCCGTTGCTCAGACAAGGTCATTGAAGGTAGCTTTTAGGTATAATTCTCTGTACTGAGGAAAGTGGCTTTTGCTGGTGGCTACCTTTCCAAAGAGCCTGAGACTTCTGTGCTTACCCCTGGATCAGTTCAGTATAGTCATTAGCAAAAGGTCATTATTAAGGTCATCACATATCTGGTACTTTCTCTGTTGCTTTCTCTCCACTCTCTTCTGCTTCTTGCACTTTTTCCACTCTCTCTCTCTCTCTCTCTCTCTCTCTCTCTCTCTCTCTCTCTCTCTCTCTCTCTCTCTCTCTCTCTCTCTCGATGACCATTGTTGTTGTGACACCAGATAATTTAGTGTTAAGTGTATCTCCCTACTAGTAGCAGTAACTGTCCTACTAGTAGCAGTAACTTCCTACCAGTAGCAGTGCCCTTCTACTAGCAGCAGTATCTGTCCTACTAGTAGCAGTATCTGTCCTACCAGTAGCAGTATCATATATGTTCTACCAGTAGCAATGTCTCCCTACTAGTAGCAGTATCTGTCCTACCAGTAGCAGTGTCTCCCTTACTAGTAGCAGTAACTATACCACTAGTAGCAATATATGTCCCACTAGTTGCATTAACTGCTCTGGTAGTAGTAGTAACTGCCCTACTAGTAGCAGTAACATCCCACTATTAGAGAACTGTCCTACTAGAACCATTAACTGCCCTACTAGTAGTAGTATCTCCCTTGCTTGTCTCAGTAACCATCCCACTAGTAGCAGCAACTGTCCTACTAAAAGCATTAGCTGCTGTACTAGTAGCAATAACCATCCTGACAGTAGTGGTATAAGCCCCACTAGTAGCATTAACTGCCCTGCTAGTAGTAGTAGTAGTAACAACTGTCCTACTAGTAGCATTAAGTGCCATACTAGTAGCAGCAACTGCCACAAGTAGCTTTATCTGCCTTACTAGTAGCAGTATCTGTCCAATTATCAGCAGTAATTGTCCCACTAGTAGCAGTATCTGTCCCACTAGTAGCAATATCTGTCCTGCTGATAGCAGTATATGTACCACTAGTAGCACTATCCATCCCGCTAGTAGCAGTATATGCCCTACTAGCAGCATTATCTGTCCTGCTAGTAGCAGTATATGTCCTACTAGTAGCAATATCTGTCCTGCTAGTAGCATTAACAGAGTTCGTTTATTTCCATAAGCGTTGTATGGCTGGTGACTGACAGATTGGATGACTGACTAACTGACTGACAGATATGTTGGATGACTGACTGACAGATATATTGGATGACTGACTGACTGACTGACATATTGGATGGACTGACATATGGGATGATTACTGACTAACAGATTGGATGACTGACTGACTTACTGACGTATTGGATGGCTGACTGACTGACTGACTGACTGACAGATATATTGGATGACTGACTGACTGACATATTGGATGACTGACTGACAGATAGATTGGAAGAATGGGTGACTGACTGACATATTGAATGATTACTGACTGACAGATTGACACACTGGATGACTGACTGACAGATAGAGTGGATGGCTTGACTGGCTGACTGACTGACACCTGACTTTTGTTTGTTTCTTCAGCTTTTTAATTTAAGGCTAAAGTTAGCCCTGATCGTGCGTCTGGCACTGCTATAGGAAAGGTGTTTGAATTTTCTAGTGGAAAAAAGTTTTTTCAGTATAATGCTGAATGAAACTTTAACCACGACCCAGTGGTGGCCTGTCCTGACCTCATAGGTCCAGCGATTCTTGGCCTCTGGCCTAAATTCTATATTCAGTTCAATTCAACTGATTGTGGAATTCCAAGATTATTATTATTATATATTATTATTATTATTATTATTATTATTATTATTATTATTATTATTATTATTATTATTATTATATGTGTGACTGACGTCATCACGGTGTCGAAGAACATGACTTCTCCATCTTTCTTCTTCAACTCTCCATAAGTAGTGATCTCTCTCTCTCTCTCTCTCTCTCTCTCTCTCTCTCTCCACTGCCATTTTCAATACCAGATGCAGGAGAAAGATTCTTAGCCTTCGACTTCCAGGCACCTTTAATGTCAGGTTCTAGTTACTGTGTGATGATGCCTAGGAATAATTCAATAGATTTTTATGTACGTATGTTATTTTTTCTAAAATAATAATAATAATAATAATAATAATAATAATAATAATAATAATAATTCAGTTATTATTATTATTATTATTATTATTGGACAGAAAAGCTTATAGAATTTAGGCCAGAGGCCAAGCACTGGGACCTGTGAGGTCATTCAGCACTGAAAGGGAAATTGACAGCAAAAGGAGAGGGTTGAGGAAAGTAAGATGGAAGAAAGAGAATATGAAAGGAGGTACGGTAAAAGGAACGAAAGGGGTTAGAGAGCTAGGGGCCATGGAAGGGACGCTGCAAAGAACCTCAGATAATGCCTACAGTGCACCACGTGAGGTGCACTGACGGCTCTACCTCCCCACGGGGACTACTTGTCTCTTGAAAGATTGCTGTCATGTGTTCAAGTCTCGGAGATTGATTTTGAGATTAAATCAAGCTCTCTCTCTCTCTCTCATTATTATTCCATTATCATTAGCCCTGATCTAATGGCGATCAATATATATATATATATATATATATATATATATATATATATATATATATATATTATATATATATATATATAAGGAATGAGAAATTGTATTAATTTTGTGCATTTTAGAAGCCTTATTCCTCGCCATTTTAGATATCTGAATGTTCCTCCCCCCATTCTCTCTCTCTCTGTCTGTCATCTTGCAATACAGCCTCCATTATACTCTGTTGTCATGGACGCTGAAAGATGCTAGAGTCTTCTTCCCTTTTTTATTGATAAAATTAACTTTTTATTCTTAACCTCTCTCTCTCTCTCACACATTTTTGTGATCTTTTGAATAACTCAAAGCTCATGAGTTTGTTTCTTTACTTAACTGGGAATCATCTTTAATAAAAATAGGAATAATATAAAAGCGACAACAATATGTTTTAATTCCATTAAATCTGCGAGACATCGGTCTATCCTCTGAAACTTTAAGAGCTACATTTCAAACGTCTTCTCTCGAAGGCCGCCACCGACCTACTGAGCTCTCCCACTCGCAGTCGGCAGCTGCACCACCACTGGCTTAGTCCCTCCCCCCCCCCTCCTTCACCCTCCCCTACACACACACACACACACACACACACACACACACACACACACACACACACACACACACACACACATTCAAGTAAGCACGCACACCCCTCGACGTACGCTCTCACACAGAAACGTACACGCTTGTGCGCGCGCGCACGTACGCACGCACACACCCTTCCCTCACTTTCGCTTTCGTTTGGGACTTCTCACTTGGGCAGCGCCGCCATGCGGCCGCTCTCGGAACTGTCGGCCATTTAAACTCTCGTTCCCACAGCGAGTTCGTCGTAATTATCTGTTATTATTCGTTATTTCTCCCCTTTATCCTCCCTTTTTGTTTATTATTTTGACTGTCAGAGATACTGTTATTATTACTGTTATTATTTTGACTATTATTGCTGTTATTATCGGATGAGTTTTGGCTCTAGAGGTTAATTAATAATAAGTTTTTAACTCCAGGATATCAGTTTTGTCTTGTACCCAGCTGATATATAAAGGATTATACACTGGTATCCTCTCTCTCTCTCTCTCTCTCTCTCTCTCTCTCTCTCTCTCTCTCTCTCTCTCATCCCCAGTCATTAATGCAGTCGGATTTAAGGCCATATTAATGATTAATCCATTAATCCAGTAATAAATCTCCTGGATTTACCAGAGTAAAAATCCCTTTCTAACCGCATTTTAATTCCACAATGAGCGCAAATTCGTCCTGACTTCGCCTTATTTATCTCCATTTCCCGTCTTTATCGTTCATTATCCTTCACTATTTTCATTATTCTCTGACTCCATCGTCATCACTGTTATTATTTTTACTGTTATTACTATTATTATCGGCTTTCGGTTGGCTATAGAGGTTAAATGATAGTAATTTTTTTTATGCCGTTGATCTAAAATGCTTTGTTTCTGTATATTTATTATTATTATTATTATTATTATTATTATTATTATTTTAAGTTACATTTAGTTCAAGGGCTAACGGACTCTGCTGGCATAAGGCCAGTTTGCCATCACTAATCAATATCAGCAGTTTCTTTTATTTTGCAATGAATATTGCAAGAAGTATTGTGCTGGCCTACACCATATTTTATATCTCATAATTAACTCTATTAAAGGTTTGTCTTATTACATTTTATTTATTAACTCTCTCTCTCTCTCTCTCTCTCTCTCTCTCTCTCTCTCTCTCTCTCTCTCTCTCTCTCTCTCTCTCTCTCTCTCTCTCTCTCTCTCTCTCATTAATAAGTGTAGATTAAATGACCATGTACAGGAATATCAAATGTATATTTAAAGAAAAATAAATGCTTTGTATATTACAAGCAAAGGGAGGTTCTCTCTGCCACTTTCTCAAAATGGATTCCTTTTAGACGAATAATCTCATGAAATACTTATTATGTCTCTTTAATTTAGTTATATATATATATATATATATATATATATATATATATATATATATATATATATATATATATATATATTGTTACGTGTGAAGGGCTTGGTTGATCATGTATTATTCAATTTACGTAATTTTTACGGCCCTGCAAACCAAGATTACACGTAACCTGTCACTTGAAGCCAAAAGTTAACCTCAAAGACAGACGTTAATTAGCCAAAGGTCGCCAGTTAAGGGTTATTAACCTTAACAAAGAATATTTGAGATGAATTTGATTTTAAACGCAACGGTTCTTCCAAACATTCGGACGCGAGGCATACAAAAGCATCGAGATTTAACCTGATTTTGCTTACCCTAAATCCTAGGTATTTTACTGGAATAATGGGGTTGAAGCTAACAATAAAATAATTTGACTTAATCTAGACTTCGTAAACACATATACCCTAAGTGGTGGCTGAAGGAAGAAAACAAAGAAAAAATGTGAAATACAGAAAAGTACTAGTCAATCGACGAAGCTTCAACAAGAATCGGACTTACCGTGAACGTCGATTCGCTGCGCAAACGAGGGACCTCAGGAGTCGTATTCTGGCAGTCTTCCCAATTCACTAATTAAGATAGACGTAGGAGAGAAAGTAAATAAAGAATAAAGAATATCGTTCGGGCACGCACGCAGCGTCACCCTGGTTCCGTGACCGCTGGGATCTCTCTCACTGACTGACCCGACCTCGCTTCGTTCCCGCCAGAGGACTTATACCGCCCCGGGCAATCCGACCTTGACAAAGGCATCGTCGAATGCATAGAATAAAGCTTAAGGGCCACCATAACTAGGGGTCATTGAGCGTAAACCCTCTCTGAGGCTTAGGTCCCTAATGCCCTAACATATTTTGTTTACAAACTTTCCAGCCTATGCGGCGCCATTTGTCTAAGGCGGTGATTGTTATTTTAAATTGCCTACCCTACCGGCGGGCAGAGATGTTCTCTGTCGAGGTCAATTGGCCTAATATTCCTACACCTAACTACATCGAGGGCGAACAGCAGTAATATTTATAAAAATATATATATATATATTATATATATATATATATAATTTCTTTGGTAGTTTTGTGAAGTAATATTTCCGACTTGAATAAATCTAAATGTATTTGTCTTATTGGCAGGACTTTGTTTATTAAGCAGGGGACTTCAAACTTCGGAGAGAGAGAGAGAGAGAGAGAGAGAGAGAGAGAGAGAGAGAGAGAGAGAGAGAGAGAGAGAGAGAGAGAGAGAGAGAGAGAGATTTTATCATTATAATTGGATTAAAATGACATTTTTGATTTTTATAAAAACCCACTGCTTCAATTTCAACCAAATTTGGCACACGTACACATACATATATAATATACATGTGTATGTGTGTGTGCACCATATACAAATCATATGTTGGACAGCTCACTGTAAGCAGTGTTGCATATGTGTGTTTGTGTGCATATAGGGTATTCAGTTTGGTTCATCCATTAAAACAGTATTTATTATTATTATTATTATTATTATTATTATTATTATTATTATTATTATGTTACTTTGAGTGTCACATCTCCGTCTCAAACAACCATCCATCTACAACCCCTACGTACAACCCTTTTCTCATAACATTTACGACCCTTTTCCCACAACCCCATATGCAACCCATTTCCCACAATCTCTAATATGTAAACATTTTTCCACAATCCCCGGTATACAACCCCCACATACATCCCTTTTACCACAACCCCCATTTACAACACTTCCCACGTCCCCAGTGTACAACCCACACATACTGTACATCCCTTTTCCCACAACACTTTTCCCATAACCCCTAAATTACAACCTACATATCCCATTTCCCCAACCCCTATATACAGACCTTTTCCCACAACCCCTAAAATACAACCCACACATACGTCCCTTTTCCCACAATGTATATTTGCAACCATTTTCCTACAGCCCACAATATACAACCCACACACATCCCTTTCCCCACAATTTATTTACGACCATTTTCCTACAGCCCACAATATACAACTCACACACATCCTTTTCTCACAACTGCCCATATACAAATCTACTTACAACCCCTTGCCCACAACCCCTTAAATACAACCCACACATATCCCTTTTCCCACAACCCCCATATGTATGCAACCCATTTCCCACAACCCCTAAAAACAACCCACATATTCCCATTTTCCACAACCCCTATATACAACCCTTTTCACACATCTAATATACAACCCACACCTAAATCTCATTTACTACACCCCTATATATAACCCTTTTCCCACAACCCCAGTATACAACCCACACATCCCTTTTCCCTCAACCCCTATATACAACTGTTTTCCTACAACCCCAATATACAGCCCGCACATAAATCCCTTTTCCTACAACCCTCTTTATGATCGATTTTCCTACAACCCAATATACAGCCCACACATCCCTTTTCCCACAACCACCCACATACAGCTCTATCTACAACCCCAGATATAAACCCTGCCCACAACCCCAATATACAACTGACAGACATCCCTTTTCCAACAACCCCCATATTTACCCCTTTTCCCACAACCCCATTACAACCCTTTTCCTACAACCCCAATATACAACCCACACATCAATCCCTTTTCCTACAACCCTCTTTGCAACCATTTTCATACAACCTGCAGTATACAACCCAAACACATCCTTTTTCCCACAACCACTCATATACAATTCTACCTACAACCCTTTGTCCACAACCCCTAAAATACAACCCACAAATAAAAATTGCTTTTCCCACAACCCTCATGTGCAGCCCTTTTACCAAAACCCCTAAAATACAACCCTAATGTAAATCATTTCCCACAACCCTCATTATACAACCCAAACATACATCCCTTTTCTCGTGACCCTCGTTACAACCATTTTCCTACAACCCCCAATGCACAACACATCCCTTTTCCCACAACCACCCATATACAACTCTACCTACAATCCCCATATACAACCCTTTGCCCACCACCCAATGTAGAACCTCCATATACAACCTTGTTCCCACAGCCCCCACATGCACCCCTCTGCCCACAACCATGCTCTCTCTCTCTCTCTCCAAGGAATGAGTATAAAATTATTCTCTCTCTCTCTCTCTCTCTCTCTCTCTCTCTCTCTCTCTCTCTCTCTCTCTCTCTCTCTCTCTCTCTCTCTCTCTCCAAGGAATTAGTATCAAATTATTTAAAAGGAACAACTAACTCGTATCAGATAGTAACTGTGTCATAAAGGCGTAAACCCTTAGATTATGAGAGGCTGAAATCAGCTTAAAAGCATTAATTGCATAAAGGTCTCTTTACACCCAGATCATTACCTGATACAGTTGAAAGCCAGCTCACTGCTTAACTTTTTTGTATTTTATATCAATTTTTTATATTTTCTGTATGTGATGGGAGGTATAATTATATATCAAATTAAAGAGGAATAAATGCTGAATAAAATTATATAGAATGTTATATATAAATCGATTTTAAATATGAGAAAAAATTGAAAGTTTGTCTGAAAATGTCAAACTTTTAACAGTCAAGACATCGTAGGTGTTTGGAGTGAGTCCTATCAGTCTGGTAGGCTTTGAAAAGGACGTATTTCAGCCAATAGGAATCCAGCTGCCACCCCAGCCTGCGTTCTGATTGGTCATTTCCTTCCCGCGCTTATAGTTACATTTGTGTTCTGTCCATCAAGGGAGCTTTGTTACCAATGGCTTTCGACCAATGAGAATCCAGATACTAGCCTTCCTGTGCTCTGATTGGTCGACCATTTCTTACCCATAATTCCCGAATGTAAACAAACATTGAACATTCTCTGCTGGGTTTCACGTGAGGATGCCGAGTTGATACTCTGTTTTAGACCTTTTTTTCGTTATTTTAGACGTTATTTTGATTTTAAATGGCGTTATTGTATAGTTTAATGCCTTTTTGTGTTCGTGGGATGGAAGGGAATCCTCCTCCTGCACCGTCAGGAGGGAATCTAGGAGGGGGGTTTTAGGAGTGCCTCCTCCTGTAGGTCAGGGTCCTGTGTGAGTGCCGCTCTATTGTAGACGTTATTTATTGTTATTTTAGCCGTTATTAAATTTAAAGTAACGTAAATAACGTCTAAAATAGAGCAGCAACTCGGCACACTCACAGGACCCTGGCCTACAGAAGGAGACACTCCTAAAACCCCCTCCTAGATTCCCTCCTGAAGGTGCAGGAGGATTATTCCCTTCCATCCCACGACCCCCAAAGGGCATCTGAATATTAAATAACGCCATTTTAAGATTAATAGCGGCTAAAATAAAAGCTAGGTGCCCTTTGGTGGTCGTGGGATGGAAGGGAATCCTCCTCCTCCTGCACCTTCAGGAGTGACTCTAGGAGGGGGGTTTTAGGATTGCATCCTTCTGTAGGACAGGGTCTTGCTATGGGAATCCTTCCAATAGAACGTTGTATATCTTAATTATCTTATCAGGTCATTTAGGGTCGTGAGCTAAGGCTGGCCTAATTAGCATAGCAATATGGGGTGTTTTAGGTCACCATGACCCTTTGGGCATTGGGCAAGGTCAGGGTATTGGGTCATTGAGTGGTTTAGGGTCGGTTGAACTGGACGTCAACCTATTATGACCTGTTTCTTCTTTGATAATACAGGCTAGGCTGTATGTCTTAAATCACCTTATTATTCCAATAAGGTTCCTTTTCCTTAATAATATGTTTCCTTATAACTATGTGTTTCCTTTTCGAGTGAAATATGTTACCTTATCCATAACAATATGTTTCCTTTTCCATAATAATAATATTTTCCTTTTCCATAATATTTTTTTCCATAATAACAATATGTTCCTTATCCATAATATGTTTCCTTATCCAGCCAGGTTAGGGCACAGCACCCTATGCCAGGAGGCTGCGACCCTCTCACCCCCCCTCCTCAGAGTTGTCAGTCACTGACTTTGGAATGACAGAAAAATTCTGCTTTAAACCATTATCACAGTTTTGATATGAAAATATAATTTTTGTGTTTTAATATGTGTTCTGAACCTTTCTGACATTGGTTTCTTTTGCAAATGACCTAACCAACCACACCTAACCCAACCGAACCTGTGGGATCAGGTCTTTACCCTAGGCCATGATATTGTTTGGTCGGTTAGGTCATTTGCGAAAGACATGAATGTCGGAAATGTTCGATGGCACACATTAAAAGATGAGACAGTATTTTTAAGTCAAGTATGATGATGGTTTAAAGTAGAATTTTACCTTTACAAAATAGGCAAATAGTATTGGTTTCGTTACAGGTTAATATTTCAAACCCATTTAAACAGCTCTAGCCCTCATTTTCCCCACCTAACCCTTACACATTTCTTAAGTACGTGAGCTATTGCTATAACACCAGAGGAAATTTTGAGAGCTCTAGGCTAAGAATCATTTATTGCTGCTTGTGTGATATCACAGTGGATCTTTCCTTGAGTATGTTTTTGTAAAATGAGTAAAATAAACTGATCGTGTAACCTAACTTGTATGTCTGTGGGTTTGTGAGCATTTCCAACCATTAATGAATATCGTCATTAAATCATGATTTATACAAATTGCTTCATTAGGATAAATTTTTTTTCTTGTATTTCAGGAGTCACTTCCCATCAACACCTTCTGCTTCACTTGGAGTATACAGCAGTAGCATTTGGGGCCCTCTTTGTTCAAAACTCAACGTGTCTTTATCTGTCCTGATTGGACGGAGGAGGTGGTGGATATGATTTTCTTTTTGAAGCGGCAGCTGTGATTGCCATCCACCTACAAGATCCACAGCCATTACTAAAGAGAGTAAGTGCCAATAGAAGTTTTTCTTCATGAGGTTTTGCTTTGAGATTTATTTCCCAGCACAGTTTTCATTGATACACTTTTACAAACCAAAAACACAGAACGTTTATTGATTTGAAACATTTTCAACTTCATAAATGTTTTAGTTGAAGAATGCAAGTGTCTACATTGATTGTTAAATACGCATGAAATATTTTCAGGATGATGGACGTAAAACCAAATGTATAAGATACCCAGTTGTTATTGCTATTGTTATTCTTTTGCCATAGTTATTCCTGAAAAGGTTCTGAGGCCGCTCTTTGAACATTTTATTGAATATTTGCAGGAATGTCGTGGAAGGCCGCAAGTTTTGTGTCCCTCACTCTCAAGATGATGACCCAAAGCGATATCCAAACTGGCAAATGGGTGTACAGTCTTACGGTCTATACATCATACGGCCTAAAAGGTTCATGTTCAAGAAGTGAGTTTCATTTAGTTTCCCTATTTTTGTGATGTTTCATAAATCTTTACTTTTTTGGCTGTCTGCTTGAGTGCAAAAATAATGACTGGAATAAGAACAGTTTTCCTTTCCTTTAAACAGATGTTGGAGGAGGTCAAGATGACCTCAGGTCAATCCCCTGACATTCTGCATGACCATTAACATGGGGCCACCCTAATTTCACACCTATCTGGTAAGTGTGATTTTAGATACAGTTGGAATACTAATTAGCTGCTGCAACTTCTTCCGTTCCTTTGACTGCACCTCCGTTCACATTCTCTTTCTTCCGTTATGCTCTCCTCAGCCGTCTCCTGACAGTTGCTTCATAGGGCAAGTGCAGTTTTCTTATGTGGTGCACTGTAGACACAAATAGCATTCCTTCAGCCTCTCAAAGGTATTGCTTTGAACTTTGTATTAACCTTTTTCATCTCGACAGCCTTTCAAGTTCCTTGCCTTTCACTGTTCTGTACCTTTCATTGAAGGATGTGATTCCTGGGCTTGTTGGAACTATTGTGACAGTTTGAGCCAAAATTTTGCTAAAATATATTAGTAAATTTTTGATGAATAGTGAGGTATTGTGAATGATAGTGAGGAATTGCAATTACTGTAGTTATATACAGTAGAAGTGAGTTAGAATTCATATTAGGAATTGAAAGCTTGTACATTATTCTTGGAAAGTTCATGCATGTAGTTTCATGACTTTGATCTGTTTTGAAACCAAAACTAGCCTTTGTGAATGGCACTTGGCTGTATGTCAGGGATGTGATGTAGTTCGTAATTCCCTACAGCTGTTGCACAGTACCTCATGATTGTTGAACATTTGTACACGGTTCAGATGTGATCATTCGACAGGGAAACTGATAATCAGTCAATTAATGCAGCATCCCAAGGATGGATAGGGTCGAGTGAATCTTGCCACAGCTTTCCATTCTGTGCTATTGCCATACCCAGTAGCAACTCTGAGTTTTCTCTGGTTTATAAGTATTTTTCCCCAGGTGCATTGTCATTTGTTGATAATATTTTCCTTGTTAGATTTTAGTATCATCTGCATTTTTTCAATATTAATTTGAGGACTGGTAAACGATCTGTCTCTCAGCACACTAACATCCTAGGAGCCATTTCCCTCTGCGACCCCAAGTTATTGGTTGTGCCTCATCTTTACTGTCAGATGTACCAATCAAAATGCAGACTTTGTCATGGAGTACAGCTTTTATGCTGTACATATCCCAGTGGAGAGTTTCTGTAACTCTCCAATCTGTTATCAGTCTGTGATTGGGAGCATAAAGAACTAACTTGACTATCTTTTGCATTATATCGTTTGTGTGATATTACTGTAAGGGTGATGTTAATATTAGTATTCTAATGACCACGTTAGGGCTTAATTGTATTACTTTTGCTGAGGGAATTGTACGAAGAAGGAAGCTTGGGTGATGTCGCTTTGCTGACGCGTAGAGAATCTTTTCACACTTTTTAACTTTAATTTTAGCTGGATCAAGTTCTTGAAAGCTCTGTCATTTCAGGTTACGTGCTTTGTGAATGTCGCATGCACTGTTCATGTCTCCCTTGTTAAGGTATATTTTAGATTATGACAGCTTTTAGTGATTTTCAACTCTGAAAATTATTGTTTCCTTTCAAAGGGGTGAGAGTCTTCCTAGACTGCCCTTTGAAACTTGGTATTGTGTCCTAATTGTAATAACCACAATGCCCTCATTAAAAGTGACCAGTAGGTTTGTTGTTTATATTTGAAATTATTGGTGGCGTTTCAATCACTAGATATCTTCAATTTATTTTGAATGTCTGGTATATTTATCCTAGATCTTCCACCTTTGTTATTTTGGTAGGGGTGAGGGAAAGCAAAATTCATTTAGCTGCTCCTGTCCTTGTTCAGTCACATGACTCTCTCGGTAATGAATGACAAATAAATTGTACAGTTTTTTGTTATATCCTTTAGATTTGAAGGAAGATATGGTGGGTATGCTGCTTCCTAACTCCTAGAACTGGTTGCTGTATATGGTCCTTAGTACAAAGCCCCATTTTGGGGGGTTAGTGCCATCAGTTCACCTCACATGGAGCACTGTCGGCATTACTTAATAAGGTTGTTGGCAGCATCCCATAGCTTGTGAGAAAGAGGTTCAAAATTAATCTGATTTCTGCCTCTCTTGACGTGACTGACTTGTAGTAGAGTCAGCATAACACAGTTGTAATCAGCAAACTTCATCAGGATGTTGTATGAATCAAAGACTGTGCACCATAGCTCCAATGTACTCCCACAGTACTCCCAAATTGCACACAATTGCAAAGGTTTTGCAGAAAGCAATTTGAGTAGAGATTGCATATATGTGTCAACTCCATTTACCAGTTTTCTTTCCTCAGTTTTAACTGAGTATGAAACCATCTAGGGTAAAAGACAACCTTTACATTTGACACACAAATATCGTGACTGTTACGTAATGCCTATTTGTATGCATTCCTGTTGGTGTCCCCACATCTGCATTCTTGAGGCAAGCATCTTGCTCAGCAGATGAGGTCTGGACCTCTCTTTCCTTGGGAGGTCTTGTCTAAAATCTGCTTCTTTACATTTTTGGTGAATTTCATTTTAATTCCATATTTTTCATTTCACGATGGGAAAAGGCCACACAGTTATACAGTTGTCACTAGTACCTGCCTTATGACAAGTGAAATGAGATGTTTTCATCATATTCCTGGTAAGTGATAAATTGACTCTCATCACAGTAGACACTGTTTCTCCAATTGTTCGGACACTAATTCTTTTTTTTCCCCCTCCGTTATAGACATGAAAACAAAGATATACCCACTAGTGACATGTTAGTTCACTTTTTTGCTTTTGATAATTCACTTGAAATAACGCAAGAGTGTTTGGCCCAGTAGAATGAGCAAATACAGTAAGATGTCTTTCATAAATCACTTTCTACAAGTTGAAATAGATTTCTAGTGTCGTTTTCAGTTATCCCAGGTTAAAAAAACTGCCTGAGTTATAAAATGTTATGTATTGATTATGTGGTGTCTTGTGAAACAGTTCGATTGGATTTGAGGGGAAAGTTTGCTGCTTTCTGTCCAGTATTGTATGATACACACACGTTAGGAAACCTTGTTTTCCTTTTCTTTATTTGATGACCAAAGATGGATTATATAGGAAGATGTCTGCTATTCTTTGGTTCCAAGAACTTACTTGTTGTCATGTACTTGGTATATTTGCTATTTACGCTGTGGCCATCAGGGCTCTGCTGTACCCCATTGCTATGTGGCCTAGTAATCTGCTAAGATATTTTGCAAGTTTCAGTAAGAGTATTTTACACACCGAAGACGTTAAGTATACATTCAACTCTTGTTATCCAGTTATGTGACTGGCCTCAGTGTAGAAACTTTCCGGACTAAGATATGATGGGCTTGGCATGCTCACACACATTGCAGGCCCTTACGCTCAAGCCTAAATCCTCAGGTGCTTGGTCTGTGGACCAACCAGATTCTGAACGGCTTCTAAATCCAGTGATTGAGTCTCCGTTTTGTGGGGAACCCCTTTTGGCTTACATGCTAGAGGCAGCCCCTTTGAAGGAGTTTAGTCCTGAGTGGAGGAATTCATGGAGAATTTCCTCATTGAAATACATTTTCATTTCTGTTACTATAATTTTTGCAAATATATTTAGTGTCATGGTGCCAAATGGTTCTGGTTTGTGATTTTATGTGCAGGTGATGTGTGTTTGTAAATTGCGCTGTTTGTAAAAAGGTTCCTTCACCCAACTCAGTTTTGATTTTACAGACAAATGAATTAATTTTTTTGCTTTTTCCCACATTTTTATTAGTCATAAATGTAAATTTACATTACTGAATGAGAATTAAATGTCTGGGATGTACAGGATTCAGGTAGTGATTGCATTTGTTCTGCACTGTGGTAAAAAATGTTTGACTATGCAGCTGTTGTTGCTCTTATCATATCAGCGGTAGCCTATTTTTATTGCTGTTTTGATGCTTTAGGAATATCAAGACCATCACACCCAGTTTTGCCAGTGCTTTGTGTCAAGAAAACACACACACACACACCCACACATTACCTAAATTCAATTCTAGGACCTGAAAATCATTGTCACAGCAGGATTAACCTTTAAGTGGGAAAGAAGTTCGAACTCCTTTCCCGATTCCTGTCTCTTTTGGTATGACTGAATTATAGCGCCACAGTTGTAGTTTGTAGTTTGTCAATTTCAGCGGGATGTTTAATGAATCGAAGACTGAGTGTCATAGTTCCAGTTACTTCTGCAATGCTCAAGACTTTAAAGGCTATGCCCTTTATGGGGTTAGTTCTGTCAGGACACTGTAGGCATTACTAAAGGGTCTTGGCCGCATCCCTTCCATAGCTCCCAGCTGCAACCCCTTCCATTCCTGTGACTGTTCCTCCGTTCCCATTCTTCCGTCGTGCTTTCCTCAAACCTCCCCTAACATTTTTTTCATGGTGCAACTGCAGAAGTTTTTCCTCCTGTTATGCCTTTCAAACCTTTTTGTTCCTCACAATTTCCTGTTCAGCTCTGAATGACCACATCGTAGCTTTCAGCGCTTGGCCGTAGGCTTTAATTTTACATTCCATTCCATTCCTATTAAAGCTAAGCATGAATGGATCCGAGTTGAGATTACCAAAGTGAATTGAACTACAACTTCTGAGTGGCTATTGGCCATAAGTAAAAGTAAGGAGAAGTTGGAATGAATGCGGAAGCATTCAGGGGTAACTTTTACACTTGGTGTGCGCAAATGTCTCGGGTGCCTCGTTCAGTCCATTCCTGTAGGTGCCCACGCCTTTGTTCTTGAGGCAGTCATCAAATGAGTGCTTGGATTCCTGGGATGGTTTTGCCAAAAATATCAAGTATTCTTTGTCTTAATATCTGTGCACACCGCTTAGTCATGACTTATGTAACTGAGTGTTCAGGCAGAGGAGAAAGTCAGTAGTTTGTCCCTGAAACTTTAAGAGTTTGTATATTTGAGGTGTCAATAGTATTTCTGCTTTGATATATATGTTTTGTTAGATTTCATTTTGATATCGTATTTTTCCTTTCAGAATTGAGAAGTGGGCCCGTTGGTATAACACATTATCATCTCCAGATGGTTTTAGAGAAGTCCCTGAACTTTTTGCCAGCAGAGGTAATTATAATTAAAACTATTTTTTACATTTTTTTATTTTTGTTATCATTATAATTCAACACCTTTACATCATTTTTTCTTGGACCTTCTTACATGACTGTGGGCCTATCTGGTGATTTCTGATAGGTATAAGTTTTATTCATATCCTTTGCAATATTACCAATAAGTTTAGTTATTATTAAATAATCGTATTTGATACCCTTTTTCTGTATAATTTTCAATAAATAATAAGTTTCCGTTTATCAGAAGATTCATGGTCATTGTATATCATACCTTTCAATGTTCTGTAGTATGGGTAGTAGCTGCCCAGACCTTTCACAACTGATTGAGAGGAATTTTTTATGTATCACTGCTTTTTTCTCATCTACCATGACACTCAACTTCCTTCTCCTTTTCCAGGTGCAATTTTTTGCTTCGTATAAGAGAGAACCTTCTGGCTATTCCCCTTAAAAGGATAGGGATTTGAATTGACTGACAAACACACTGTGTGGATGTCTTCATTTTTATAATTTTTTGGTAAGTATGGATTTGCGTGTGATCCTACCTTTTGTAAGAGTAAAATTCAAGAGTGAATCAACTCTAGTATTAAATGAGGGTGCAGACAAAGCTTGCAAAGCTGTGGCCATTAGATTAGACCAATATTTAACTTAGGGTTCTTTGCAACACCCATTCAGTCCCTAACTGCAACCCCTTTCATTCCTTCGACTGTACCTCCATCCATATTCTCTCACTTCCATCAAACTTTCCACCCTCGCCTGACAATTGTCTCAACGTTATTTTCAGCGCTGAATGACGTAGGTTCCAACCCCTGGCAGTTGGTCAAAATTTTATATTACAGTTCTAGTTCGTGTGTTATATCTTGCATGGCTTAAGCTAGATGGCACCAAGGATGTTTTGCGCCTTCTGCTCTAAGGTCCAGTGTCAAATTTCTCTCACTGACAAAAAGAAAAATCCTTTTCAGACATTATGAAAGAGGAGATATGGGACTTGCCATGCCTCTGCAAGAGTCTGCTAGGATTATGTTTTTTAGTAGAATCATCTTTTCATCTGTGCATTGCCCTTGAGCGAAATACTCTCCCAGGAGTTGATGTCTTCCCAGTAATCGATGAATTGACTCCCCTTTTTTGAATTGAGTTACATGGCCTGAGGATGTGCCATGATAAAGAGACTGCTTTTGGTTCCACCCGTAGCATAGACAGTTGATCTTGGAAGCTCCTGGTTTTCAGGGATTTCTGACTCATTTTGTATGAACACAAAATCAATGACACCACTAGCATCTGTAGTCATCTAAAGGAATGCCATTTCAAGAGCTAACCATACGCTATTCTTGGAGTTGGCATATGTTGCTCTTACCTTTCGTATGTGTGGTTCTAGTTTGTCCTTGGGTTGTAACATGTTGACTTCAGGTACGTCGCCTGGATAGGTGCCATGGTCAGAGACTGGTATAGGCAATTGGCTTCGGAGGTTCCTGGTTTTCAAGTGTTGAGCTTAGTGGTCTGGGTTCAGACTCAGGCATATGGTGTTGAAATCAGGGACTGACACCTGGTTTTCAAGCATTGGTCTGAGGAGCTCATGGTTTTTAAAAATTTGTGACATTTGCATGAGAACAGTATCATCAAAATCACTGAGGTACTTTGTTAGATTATTTAGAGAGAGGGAGAGAGAGTGGTCCCGTCTTCAAGACTTCAATTGCATTGTAGTATGGTCTTTCACAAATAACAGTACAATATAATTGTACATTTTGTAAGCTATCTTTAGTTTTAGCTTATGGTAAATGTGGGTTATTTATAGTAAACAAAATTGGCAGTCAAAAACACATGGTACTGAAAAATGTAATGGTTTCAGTGCCAGGTCATCAGACCAAACCTTCATTAAATCAAAGCAAATCAACAATCAAAAACGAGTATATACTGTAATGCTGTTTTTACCAAACACGTCTTGCTATTCTGTCAGCAATCTCCTTCGCATGCATACTATGTATTATTGATGCTGTAATTTTAACCCTATTAAAGATATTTTACAGCAAATTTGCTATATATTTGTGGAATACTATACAAACATTGACTTAGTCATATTTAGAGGCTAGACACTGCGATCACAAGGTCGTCCAATGCATGTCATAGGCTGCATGCATTTACAAAGTTGACTGTGGGGCATCTGTGCCTTTCGATTTTGATTTTCGTCTGAGTTGTAGCATTCGCTACTGACGTGGTTTGTATACCGTAGAAATTTGTAGTTATACCTACTGTATTATAGTAATGCAAATGTCGTACACTACTGAGTTTACATAATTGAGATGCAAAAAGTCAGTGTTTGCCTAGCTATCTGTGTATGTGTGTTAGTGTTCATTTCTGATACTGGATTTGTCTGGTATTTAATCAGCTTTTACAGACACAACCACCTTCTTCCCTTAATGAACTGTACTGTGATTCATAATACTGTAAATATCACAGCGGCACAAGATGGATGTTTGAAAGGAATGACCTATTGCATAGACATTTGTTTTGTATTGAGGCCTTATATACAAAATTTTTAACCTAAATCAAAATTGTTTTGAGTTCAGCTTACCAGCTTCTAAACCGTTAGTTGCTAGAAATCCATTAGCTTAAGCTGGACTGTATAGGCTAGTTGATGCCCTAGTCTAAACTACAGTACACCGTATACATTATACAACTGTTGTTCATTTCTGTAACATACTGTATATTGTGTCGTGGGTAGCTAGGAGTGGTCGGCATCCACTACCATAATTTATTTGGTGCAATTATCCATGCTTTCATTTGTGATGGTCGTGTTCAGTGAGTTTTGGCTTTTGGGGTCCTGTTGTTGGTTGGTCACTGCATAACCATGTTCTCAGATGTTGGAGTTTGCTGTAACCTGTGTGCTATAGCCTTCCTCAACAATAAATTGAGGTTCTTGTCAAGGTTTGCTCAGGTGGTATTCTTAGAAAATGTATGAGAGAGGGAAGTTAGAATTCAAACTGGAGAGGACACCCTCGTGTCATCTTTGTTGACTGGTACGTTTTGTGTGTAGACAGAGTTCAGTCGTAAATGCTTGAAATATGGAATAGGTGACTCGGAAGAAGACAGAGGTTTTACCCACTGCTTACTTGGTGGTCAGGAAAAAAGTCTCAGGGAAAAAAAATCAATTTTGACTAGGGGAAAAAAAGCCACATTAATTTATAGTGGCCGGTAATAAAGTCACAGGGGTCATTCTCTTCTTGATATTTACAGTCTTTTGTTTATGTTTATACATTAATCCCCAATGGGCTTATACTAAACACACCACAAAGGTGGATACATACTGGGTTAAAACCCTTGGTGTCACTATTTAGGAAAGATTATTACGACTTTTTCCTGTGATTTTTTTACCTGTTACTTTTTCACGAGGATTCGCTTACTTTTGCCTAGCAGGTTTTGACTAGTCTTTTAAGATTTTGGTTCTTCTCCCTGTAACTGGCTCTTGTAAAAAGAATATGATTGTCATGGAACTGAATTTTCCCTTTGTTTATATAATCTAACTTCTTTGGATGAATTTAAGTGACAGTTTGTTTTTTCATTTTACATGAAGGGGTTTCTTAAACTCTTGATGCTTAGAATTGTGTAATGTGTACAATAGCTTTTGGTGACTGTGAAGGTATGTGTCAAAATGGTAGTTGAGACTGGAATTCCTGAGACGAAAATCAGGTGATAAAGTACAGCACTGAGGTTACCATTTTGCTTTTTTTTTTAGAGAATTGAGAATACATGACCAGACACTTTGGTGACACAGTACACCTTTCATTTGCCTGTCCTGTAGATGATGTTGGTTTCTCTGTCAGTGCTAACAAGGAAGTGAATTTTCTGATATTGTATGGAAGTCACTGAATATTTATTGCCCACGGGCTCTGCCCAAATCGTACGTTTCACCTGTAATAAGAAATAGTATAAGGTTTTGTACTGAACTGAGATGAAAGTGGTGTCATTCATTTTTCCCCTTTTAGGAGGAAAGTGAAGGAGCATAGTACCATGAAACACTCGGCCCCTAAACATCATACATGCCAGTTAAACCAAACTGAAAATGAGAATGCTGATCAAGGCTCCCTCTCCTCTCAATGGGGCCAGTATACTCATTCACATTTAAAAAAAAAACTGTGTGCAATTCTCCTCCACGGAAGCAAATAGCTAACTGTTCCTTTCTTGGGAATTAAGTGGAAATACGGCAAGAGGTTTGTGTATTCTGTGAATAAAGATGTTTCAAAGCTGTTCTCTGCTGCTAGAGATGTATTAATACTATTTTATATGCAGGGATAGTTGTGGCTATGCTTCTAGTATTCAAATAAAAATTTACATGAAATTGAACGTTTAGAACACGAGTTATTAAGACGAGTATTTTAGGTGACTGCATTGTTTTCTTGTATGAAAATGTCCAATTGACAGCCTTGAATTTAAACTTATTTTTTCTTCACAGGTTACTTGAAAACATACTCTTCATCTGAGTCATCATCCACCTGCAAGTTGTTACGAGCTTTCAAGTGGGCACTTTCGATTGTGATTGCGTACAGGACCAAAATGTCAGTCCAATGAGATTTAAGTGCTCTATGTACTTTATAGTAATAGAGGTCATAATAATTTAATAACTTATCACAGGGCAAGTTTTTTTGAGGGTCTAACAATGTGACTTTGTGGTCCTGTTAAATGAGTGTACTATATGATTGTAAAGGTGTCTTATATATTTTTGTGATATATTTTATTTTGACTGTAGGTTTTTACAGTATGATTTTATATCCGGAATTATTTTTAATGTTATATTTAGAATGATTTTCTCATGTAAGTGATTCTTACATGTAAAGTTACAGTGGTTTTTTGGCAGTTTTATATTAATTTGCTTTTTTAAAAGCAACATGTGCAATTTACATCATTGGTATAGTTGATATTTTCATTGTCTGATTGCAGTTCAAACAGTGACCCTGACTAATAGTTAAGCTGTTAAGAAGAGGAAGAGGACACATAGTTTATTTGTCACTCTGTTGGACTCTTGAGAACATTTTATGAACTTGTCATTTTACATATTGAAGGTATCTTTTTCATCCTGTCTTCTGTTAAGGTATATGAATAATCATGACTGCTAAATTGCCAATGATTATGGTTTTTGGAACACTTACTGTCAAGAATGGGTCATTTTGTGTGAGGTTTTAAGGTTACCTCTTTAAGCAGTGGAAAACTTAACAACTAATTTCTTTAAGTAGCAGAAAACTTAACAACTGATTTCTTTAAGCAGCGCAAAACTTAACAACTAATCTCTGGTAAAATGTGTTCTCTGCATAGTACTTGCTTTTGTCTGTGAGAAGCTCAGTATATTAACCTAGCCTTATTTGTGTGACTTTTTAGACACCATAACCAACTGTAGAATGAAAAATGAGAAAATCAGGCCCAAGTAGGTGGCGTATGTAGGCAAGGTCCTGCAGGGGTAACAGTTTTACATCAGTATTTGCCTTATCTCATTTGACTGATGATTGCTCTGTATAGTTTCGAGAGGAAAGCACATTAATAGGTTGACAGTAGGCTTTGTGCCTCAAGAAGCCACAGTTACTGGGTCTTCATATGGCTAACCTCTGACTCACCAGCTCAGATGCATTCAATTTCTTTGCAGCGTCCCTTTGGGTCCTAGCTCCAACCCCTCTCATTCCTTTTACTATACCTCTGTTCATATTCTCTTTCTTCCATCTTACTTTCCACCCTCTCTTCACAATAGATTTGTAGTGCAACTGCGAGGTTTTCCTCGTGTTACACCTATAAGACGTTTTTACTGTCAATTTCCGTTTCAGCGCTGGATGATTGATCTCGTAGATCCCAGTGCTTGGCCTTTGGCCTAAACTCTACCTTCTATCCTGTTCTCATACTCCTTTCAAGTTTGTATGGGCGATTCAGGCAAGTTAAGTGGATCCAGCTTCCTTCCAACTATGTCAGTTTCTCCCTGGAATGGATTTCTTGAATGTGCCCAGATATCACTGGGGGAGGACTTTTTTCTCCCTATCATTCACCTATTCATTATCAATCATATAATTGATTTATGTATTTCACCTTCGTTACGGCGCTGAATAATCCTGATGGGTTCTGGCACTTGGTCTTCAAGACCTAAATTTCGTAATCAATCACAGCAGTCATCGTGACTGTGCTCTAGAGTTTGGGAGTGTAGGTATGTCCTGGCCCTCTTTGTTGCAATTCTACTGTTTTTGAAATCCGAAATTTAAGGGGACCTCAAGTCTGGTTTTCACCTTGTCAGGATAGGTGACACCTATGTTTCTCAGTGTATCCTCTAATGTGGTGTATTGCCAATGAATTTGTAGGTATTGCTTGCTAGCCATTGCTTTGCTGTGGGATAAAACCACTTAACTCATCTCCCATACTTTCTGCTGGTTATACTAGGTCTACTCTGCAATTGAATGATCATCAAGAACAGGCAAGCTCTGTTATCCAAGTGTTCCCTTTTTTTATGACCAGTGAGTTGGAACTGCTTGATCAACTCCCTGGAAGTGGTCCAGTTTGGGGTTTTAGCTTCTTGTCACTTTGAGAGCCTGGAATAAACATTTTTTTCCATTTCTTCTGATGTTTTGCTTTCAAGTAGAATTGGACCCAGGCAGTGGCTAATCCTTTTGTCACCCTTTAGGGGGATAGTGCTGTCAGTGCACTGTAGGCATTACTTAAGGTTCTTTTGCAACCCCTTTCATTCCTTTTACTGTACCTCTGTTCATATTCTCTTTCTTCCATCTTAATTTTCACACTCTTCAAACAGTTGAGTCATTGTGCAACTGCGAGGTTTTCCTTCTGTTAGACCTTTCGACAACTTTTTACTGTCAGGTTCCATTTCAGTGCTAAATGACCTCATAGGTCCCAGTGCTTGGCCTTTGGCCTAAATTCTGTATTCTGATCCTTTTGCCAGGTCTGTACCGAGAGTCTGTCTTCACTGCTGGATCCAGGTTGGCTCTGCTTATCTTTATCAGTTCAGTACCCCTTTTAGGGAGTCAGTTATCTGGGAGATCTATTGAACAGCTGTTTCTTGTTTTTGCCAACTGTTTTGGGAAACAGATAATAATTGATTTAGACAAAATTAAACCAACTGTTAGTGTGTGGTATTCTCCCACTGTCATTCTCAAACATCAACTCCCAGGTACTTTTTTTTTTTATAGTATCTGCGTGATAGCAATTTACAAATGAATGACTAAGTGCTGGTCCTTGATGGATTTCGAAATTTTTCTGCAAATTCTTTTTGATTTACTGTACCTTATGTTGTTGTGTCTAAAAATCATACAATATCATTAAATGCTGATATACCTTACCTTATGTTGTTGTATCTAAAAATCATACAATATCATTTAGTGCTGATATACTGACCTTATGTTGTATATAAAAATCATATGATATCATTTAGTGCCCTCACCTGTAAAAAGAGTCTGTTACCCCTGTGCTTTCCTTGATACTCTGATAATGTCTTAAGATCCACCATCATATGTTATGAGGTTCTTTTTTGTTTGGTTCTTTCATGTAGATTGTTGACTGAAGTCCATCTAGTGCCAGGGACATTTCATATAGGCATTAATAGCCAAGATACATAATACTGTTAAGATGTGTACTTTATGTAAATATTTACAATATCTGAAAGTTTTATTGTATTATATGACAGGTGAATCTGAGTTTTTTTTTTTACATTTTACATTGTTTTTGCCTTGTAAATAAATGTGTGTGTGTTTTGCTAACCAAATTCTTCTCACTTTCTGTCTTTTATTCATACAAAAAAAACTTATTTCCAGTAGACCAAATGTTCTGAATCCCATGTAATAAGTAATTAAGACAGCTTGTAAACCTTTTCGTTTTGGAAACCTGTTGGTCTTTTTAATTTTTGTTATTTATTTTTGGCGTTTTGTGCAAGTATAAAGCATTGATATCTGTGTTGTTCTCTGCTGTGAGGGCAGACTGAATGGTGTCACAAGTTTTCCAGAAGTGCAGGAGGAGACATCCCTTTATATGGGAATGACACCCATTCCTTCGTCTCCACTATGCAGCAGAATTTGTACATTATTGTTCATTGTCAGTTGCCTTTCACTTGTAAGAGCTGCTCTCACTGCTGTGGACAGATCTGTACAGAGAGATTGCTTGCTTCTTTTCTACACAGAAAGGTCATACAGTACTGAGTAGAAGCCTTTAGCTGTCACAGCAGAGGGCAAAATTTCTCACTCGGACACCATCATAACCTTTTCTTGTATCAGATGTTTGTTGAAGAGCTGCCTGTAAGACAAAGTGAAGGCTTCTCAAGACCTTTGCAAGTGTCATCTTCTAAGGACTGTCACAGTTTGGGTTCCCTACATAATTGCCTTCCAGATATCCAGTACTCTTTATAGTTAGTTGGTCTTGTGGGATTAACAATATCCTTGAAAGGATGCAACTCAGTTGTAGAAGTGCCCTGGGTTTACTGAAAGTCTCCTACTCAATGGAGAGTCCTTTCCTTCTTCCCTAGTGATAGGGACTTGTGGTCGAGAAAGGTGCTAGTCTCCCAGAATTTGTAGTGGGGCATACCTTCCCATTTCAGATGACAAGACTTTAGGTGATTAGGGTCAAGAGATGTTCCCAAGTTTAAAGCCAAATTAGGGAACTGCGTTCCCCCTTGCAAGTTATTCCTACTGCCTGTTTTAATATCTCTCATTTTCTGATGTTTCCACGTTGCCAGTTGAAATATTGCTCTCATATCTCGAGTGCAAGGTCTTCCATGTCTTCTCAGAAGAGAGTTCCCTGTTTCTTAGTGTCTTACATGCTCCTTCCCTTATAGAAATTATGCCTTGGGTAGCAATCCTTTTAATGCACATCAGGTTCCTGCGACCGATATTTACTCCAGGGAAGTTGGATGCCGAGAATTCTTGTAACCGAGCTTTGTAATTTATTTTTCTGTTTCTTGATTCCTTCAATCTTGCCCTCTTTATCTTTCAAAAACCAGATCTGATGTTTCTTTTGGGGTGCCTTTCCTTCCTCCTCCTTCCTCGGGGCAGGATAAAGGCAGTAGGATGCCTGTCCCAACAGCCTCTGTAGGGTAGAACTATTCAGAATTTCCAAGAACAGGTTTTGAGAGACCCTACATCTTCTGGTTGACTTTCCTCAAGTGTTATTCTCATATTTTTACCTTTTATCTTCCAGACCAAGTTGTATTAACACCATTGTTTTTACTTCAAAAGTCTCGATGAATTTTGGGATTTTCTTGGTAACTTTTTTGAGTCCTGCCCTGAAGTATCCAAGTAATGCATGGCATGAATTCAAAGGAGTAGACCTACAAAGGTAAATACCAGAAATTGTGTTTTAAAATTAATTGTTTTTGATTTTAGATTAAAGTTTGTGTTAATACTCATCCTTTTGCAAGTACAGCACATACATTTGTGTTCTTCACAGTCAGTTTTCTACTACGTATGGATTATTTAGTTTATGATGAGATTCTTTTTTTGTGTTGTGTGTTCTGTCTTGAATGGTGGCTTCTCACAAAATCTCAGAAGCAGCAGGTGCTGGTATGGTAGGGGTGTCACCTCTCTTGATATATGTTTAGGTTGTTGTCACTCATAGAGTTTTCCCAGTGTTTCAAGCTCAAAGCTACGGGTTTGCTGAAGAGCAAGAGCCCTTACCAGCACAAGGCTGGCTGAATCTAGATAGTTGAATAGCTCGTATCTGGCATCTTCTTATATTAGTCCAAAGTCCTATCTTTGCCCCCTCCTCTCCTGTATCTAATTCATTGTCTTGCGTACAATTCTCCTTCCCTCTCGAGTTATTTTGTTTCTTTTTCGTGTGGTCATTCTTCTCAAGCCTTTGGACATACCCAAACTGGCAAAGTTTTGGTCTATTTATTATTGTGAGTACTCTAGATGTATCTCAGCACTTTCATTTGCATTTTGACCTACTTACTTTGTTTCTGCTTCCTCAAGCCCCACACTTCTGCACCGTAAGTCAAGATGGTTCATGCTTTTCTCGAACCTTCACTCTTAAAATCTCTCGTTCATACAAGGTCCTGTTTTTTTTATGATGTCTGCTTCTATTCCATCGTTTTCACATGTTCTTGTTACTCGTTTTGTGTATAATCACTTCACCTTCAGCTTTTGTACATCACTTGTATTTTTTACACATTCACTTTAGAGTCTTAATTTTCCACTCTGCCAAACAACTTCCTAGTTCTTCCTTATCTGATCCTCTATGGACTTTGCTAATATAACCATGCAGATGTTACGTCCAAGTTTTCACATTGACACTTTTCTGTCTCATGGCATCCAGAGTTGTAATGGACAGAGGTTTGACTCCTGTCATTGATTCATTGTGAAACAGTAGATCATTGGGTGAGGACTCTGTTGTTTGTACAGTCTGTACTGAGGTACCTCAGAAGTATGTTTGCCAGCTGTTTGAATTCTTCATTACAAATACCGCGTCCCTCTGTAGCAGACGCTTAACCAGTCGTCATTATCGCTGTTGACAATTATTGGTTCTCATACCTGTGGATCTAATACTGTCAAAGTTACTGATATTTCCTCAAGAACATCTCTCGCTATCACAAGTAGATCTGGACTTTGCGTTAATCCTTGTTGTATACCTGTTGGCATTGCCAAATGGTGATAGTGTACTTCTGTTTGACATTATACATTTTCAGGAGACACTTTTACAATGTATGTTGCTTCCACTACACACTGCATTTGCCTTTTGTAAAACACTCACCATCCTCCTCCTATGATCAGGTCTGGACCATCATTTAATCCTCCTTTAACTTGATGCCTCTGAAGCTTCTGCTATTTCAAGATCTCATATCCCCTTCTGTAGCTGTGAATGATTAAATAAAAAGCACTGTTGAGTGCCAGATGTGTAAATCACCTCTACTGTATGTTGTACCTTGACATTTAGTCATTCTGCTGATGATTCACCGCAACAGTTGTCGCGTAGAAGTCCCATCACCTTGTCCTCTTTCCAGACCTTATTTCTACTGTCGGACCTATTTCGTGTCCTCTCAGAAGTGTCTCCAATATTTGAGTCCTTTACTTGTGGTTTTTGTACCATGCAAAGTGTTAGAGGCAACTAAATATCGTTTCTTGCATTCAGTTTCCAGTCCCTGACTCTGGGTTGTTGTGTCTACACCTCCATTTGGTCCTCTCTGACATTCAGACTGCCATGCAGTTTTCTCTTACCTCTGCTCAGTGCTCTTCTGATGTCTCAGTTTAATTGTACCCGTACCTCTCACCTGTTTGAGTGCTTTCATCTGTTTTCACGCCTCTGAACTCCTTATGGTTTAACGTGCACACTCTGCCCACCACCTGTGCTCTTCGTGTTAAGTATTCCTGTCTCTCTCTGCCTGCTATTCCTGCTTTACAAAACTCTACTTTAACCCAGTTTATCTACTGTCAACGTCCATTCAGTATCCATTTGTATTTGCTGTGTGGTTCTTGTTTAGCATCTTCATATTATTGTACCATGTCCTCTTTAAATTCACTCTTGTTTTTCTCCTTAACTTTTGTCTTTTGTATTTGAAACGATCTGCTGTTCTAGTCGTGGGATTTGACAGTGTGGTGTGGTTGCGAGTTCAAGTCCCATTCGTGCCTTGGTAGATTTCAGTGGCAGCTTGGGCTGTCTTTGTGACCCAGGAATGTTGGGGAAAGGGCCTACCTGCTGAGTTGTCCACAACTACTGCCTGGTTTCCCCAGGCCCTCTTCGTTTGGTCACTGAGACATTGCACAGCTGTGTAATACCTGTTCCTTACCTCTGCTGTTTGTTATCAACCCTTAAACCAAGCAGTCTCTTGAGATTCTTCAGCGTCAAGATGTAGAGTGCATGGCTGCACGTCTGAACACATTCAAGTTTCCTTTTTTGAGATGATGTGTTCATGGACACAATATCTTCGTCCTTGTTTCCCAGTTTCCTCTGGCTAGTCTGCTCAGCCTTCTGTCTAATTCATGGGTATTTGTATGGTGTTTCACTTGTGACTTCCAGTTCATGTCAAGAAAGTGTTTATCCTTTGTATCCCACTTACAAGCATTTGTTGTCATAACTTGAATTAGTACTTGATATGAATCCAGCTTTGAATAACCTGATGTTTTCTGTGGTGAATGGTAGCTTTTCACAAGATCTTGAAAGAAGCGATTACAGATAGGTGTGTCACTGCTGTTGATATATTGTGTTTAGGTTATTTCTGCTTGTAACTTTATCTAGATGTGCCGAGTCGAGAGGCTCCTGTGTTGCATCTACGTCTGGTCTCGATCATGTCTTTGTCCCTTCCATTGCAGTATGCGATGCGTTGCCTTGTGTAGGATTTCCATTCCCTCATGAGTTATTCCATTCCTTTTTCATGTGGTCATTCTTCTCAAACGTTAGAACGTTCTCAAACCATCAAAGTCTTGGCTTATTTACTTAAGTGAGTGCACATGATGTGCCAAATTGTCCTTGACCTGTGTCACTAATGTGATGTGTATTTTGTCCCACAGTCTTTTCTCTGCTTCCTCAAGCCCCAAACTTGTGCACTGTAGGTCAAGATAATTTATGCTTTTCACAGATTTTCACTCTTAATACTTCCCGTTCATCTAAGATGATCTAGCTTTCTCAACGATGTCTGCATCTGTTCCATCTTTTTCATGTGTTCTTGTTACCCATTCTGTTTATAATCGTTACCTGTAGCTTTTGTATATCTCCTGCATTTGAACATTTCACAGTTCTCACTTTTCCAAACTCTGCTAAACATCTTTCAAGTTTAGCCTTGTCAATTTCACTGTGGACTTTGCTAATCCTAGATACAATAATATAACCATGATTGTGTTTTCTCCTGGATGTCTGCTACAGGACCTAATTCATGTCTTCTCAGAAGTGTCTCCTATATTCAAAGTCCCTCTCTTGTGTGGCCTTTGCACTGTGTTAAGGTTTTAGATCTAACTTTTATGACATCCTGGAAGCTGTTTCCAGCCTTGTCTCTGGTTTGTGGTGCCTACACCTTTATTAGGTAACCCCTGCCATTGAGACTTCCATACAGTTTTCTCATTGCCCATGAATTGCCTCTGCTCAGTGCTCTTTTAATGTCTCAGTTTAATTGTACCTGTACCTCTCACCTGTTTGAATGCCCCCGTTTATTTTTGTGTCTTTAAACGTTTTTGGTTTGACATCACCCTCTGCCCACCACCTGTGCTCTCCATGTTACGTATTTCTGCCTGCTATTCCTTCTGGTTTACAAACCTCTACTTTAACCCAGTTTATCCTCTGCAGCATCCATGGAGTATCCATTTGTATTTGCTGTGTGGTTCTTGTTTAGCTGCTTCATATTATTGTACCATGTCCCCTTAAAATTCACTCTTGTTTTTCTCCTTAACTTTTGTCTTTTGTATTTGAAGTGATCTGTCTGTTGTTGTAATCATGGTAGCTGTGTGGTATTACATGGATTTGACTGTGTGGTGTGGTTGCGAGTTCAAGTCCCAATCATGTCTTGGTTGATTTCAATGGCAGCTTGAACTATCTTTGTTAGCTAGGGATGTTGGGGAACGGGCTTACCTGCTGAGTTGTCCTCAACCACTGCTTTGTTCCCCTAGGCTATATTTGTATGTTTTAAGTCACTGAGATATTTTAGGGCTGTGTAATGACCTGTTCCTTACCTCTGCTGCTCATTAGCGACCCTTAAACCAGGCACCAATTTTGGTTCTTCATTGTCGAGATGTAGTCTTCATGGCTGCATGTCCGAACACCTTAGTTCAATATTCCTTTCTGGGGGTAAAGTGTTTGCAGTCACAGAATCATTGTCCTTGTTTCTTGATCTCCTTTGGCTCGTCTGTCCGTCCAGCCTTCTCTTCAAGTCATTGGTAATTCTTGATTTGTATGGTGCTTGTATAACTCCATTCATATAAGGAAAACTTTTATCCTTTTCATTGTACAGTGCAGTATCCAATTTACAAGTGTTTGTTGTTATAACATGAAATATTTCTTAATGGTAATTCCAACCTTGGATAACTTGGTGCTTTCATACCAAAGGTTTGTCTTTTGACACTCTCAGTGTCACTCCAGTGTCTCAAGAGTGAAGTTTCTGTCACGTTCCGCAGTCTGTCTTGTTTATTGCGCTTCCCATTTTTCATACTCCCCTTTCATTGACCGTATGTACTGGAAACCCTTTTTCTGGTGTTCTCAAGTTGGATAGCTACGTTTGTGTATAATACATCACTCATACTTCCCTCTGTAGCTCAGAAGGTGTCTTATGTCCGTGGGTGTGTGGTGTAGTATACATCAGTTTGGTAAACAAATCATGTAGATACTGGTAAAAGAAGATTGTGTGTGGTACAGGAAAAGGTGTCTTTCCATTCTGTCTGCAAAAACCACCATTAAATGAAAAGGTGACATTGGATATGCATTGTTCCACTATTGAGTAAGCATTCGAAAAGTCTCGAATGGGTGAGTAATCTTTTGAACAGTGAAATGGTTTACATACTGCCTAATTACCACTATATATTGGGATACAGAACTTGGTATTTCCATCTTGTTAACAGTGAAGGCTGTTATAAAATAACAGGTTTTTATCTGATATTTCCACTTGTAGTGTTTGTAGACTTATTGCTAAAAGCAAACCTTTTGATTTTACAGTGCCACCTTTTGCCTGTCTTTAGTGATTTCCAAATGGAGGTCTATAGTGGCTAACTAACTGGGGTTCTTAATTGTGTGCAGTGGTTTGTGTGTGTGCTTTTTGTAACCACCACTGCACTGACACAGGTGGTTACAGCTGTAACTTGTTCATGGTTGTGCTTTTCAATTCTCTGCTTGTGCAGTACTTTCTCATGTTCTTAAACTTTAGACTTTGTAGCCTGATGCATTGCTTGTACTTACGGTTGATTTCTGCGTCTAAATGTCCATTTTTAGTCAAGTGACGTATGCAGCATAACTTCTCTTTACTCAGAGGAGCAGTGTATCCCACAATGCCTGCTTCTCATGTTTTGGAAATTAGGTGCCAATATTTTATAATACCTTTATTTTGTAGCCTTTTCCAGTGCTGTAAGAGTCAAATGCTTTAGGACTTTTCTACCTGAGAATCTTGTTGCAGTTCTCTCAGACATCAACAGCCAGCAATGGTTAGGACTTTCCTGTAGACCAGTCAAGCTAGGCTTCTCTGCAGTCCATGTCCCCCACTGTCCAGGAATGTGAACTGGGTAGGCACTGCATCTCATCAACCCATGGACCTTTTATATATTTGGGCAATTGTGGAAATGTTACTTGTCTTCACATGCTGAACTTTTTGATTTGCAAAACACACTACCTAAACCAACTGCAAGACTTTCCTGATCTGCTAGCTTCTGTCTATCATCATGAACGCTCCTGATTGTTGGGAACTTAATAGTTTCAAGGCTGTTTAGTCTGTTGTACTGGAAAGTTTTTGCGAAATAATTGAGACTTTCAGTAGCCTTCTGGTTAGTTTAGCTAATAGGCTGTTTGTGAGCAGTGTTGTCTTATAGTTTTATAGTTCCACGCTTCGTTCCAGCTATCCTTTTTTATAATGGACAAGAGCAGCAAGAACCCTTTTCATTGGGATTAAGTGGCTTGAATTGCGAGTTTGTGGTTGTCCAGCCATGGTAATAGTATTTCAGTGTGTTAAGAGGTTCCCTGCTTGGCTGGTTTAGATAAGCTTCAGAAATGAACTCTATATTGTTGTTCTTGCTGCCCTTGCTTTTGGATAATGCTTGTTGCTTGCAGCTTTTGATCTACTTTTCTTTCTGTATTTCCTTTTACCTTCTTTTGCTTCTTCCTAATGAAGATATTTTTTGGAACCTTGGATTCCAAGTCAGTGGCCCCTTTGGTGGGCTTGTTCCATATGAATAGGTTTCATCTTCTGAATAATAATAATAATATTAATCATGGTTTATTTACTGCTTTCCATCATGGGTTTTGAATTGTTTAGAACACGTAATTGTATTCTGTTGGAGTGACTACTCGAGTTGGTACCCTTTTGCCTTCTTGCATAAGCACTGTCAATAGCTGATGAGCAATAATGATAGCGATCAAATTCTCACTTCCAGTGTTTAGCTGGGGATGTGCAGGTCTGTGCTGAATGGAGGAATCTCTTTTGTACAGCATCTACTTTATAGTAGGACCAACGCTTTTGACTTTTCCATAGGGCCTGAGACTCCTTGGCCTAGGATGCACAGGGACCAGGACTCTGTCTCTCCTAACTCCTTATATCAAAGGATTGCGTTATCCTCTTGATTCTTGCCTTGAAGAATCCGTACAGGATATTCAATCGCCCCCATTTTCATTTCTGATTGTAGCAACAGTGATTTAACACTGATTTGCAGCTTCAGGTGGTAACCAGTATTGTTAAATGTGGTTCTTCCTATAACCAGAATGATTGTTGTTCTTCTAGAGCTTGACACTCCTAGGAGTTCTAGATAACTTTTCTAAAACTTCGAGACTAATAGAACTTCCAGTTAATTTTTTCCTAGAACACTTCTAAAAGTTCTAGATAACTTTTTTAAAACTTCGAGACATCTAGAAGTTTCAGGTGAATTTTTTTCTAGAGCTTGACACTTCTAGAAGTTCTAGATAGCTTTTCCAAAACTTCGAGACTTTAGAAGTTTCAGGTGAATTTTTTCTAGAGTCTGACACTTCTAGCAGTTCTAGATAACTTTTCTAAAACTTCGAGACTTAAGTTCCAGGTAATTTCTTACAGAGCTTGACACTTTAGAAGTTCTAGATAAATTTTCTAGAACTTCAAGACTTCTAGAAGTTCCAGGTATATTTTTTCTATTTTGACACTTCTAGAAGTTCTAGATAAATTTTCTAGAACTTCAAGACTTCTAGAAGTTCCAGGTATATTTTTTCTAGAGCTTGACACTTCTAGAAGTTCTAGATAACTTTTCTAAAACTTTGAGACTTCTAGAAGTTCCAGGTGAATTTTTTTCTAGAGCTTGACTCCTAGTTCTAGATAACTTTTCTAAAACTTCGAGACTTCTAGAAGTTCCAGGTGAATTTTTTCTAGAGCTTGACACTTCTAGAAGTTCTAGATAAATTTTCTAGAACTTCAAGACTTCTAGAAGTTCCAGGTATATTTTTTCTAGAGCTTGACACTTCTAGAAGTTCTAGATAACTTTTCTAAAACTTTGAGACTTCTAGAAGTTCCAGGTGAATTTTTTTCTAGAGCTTGACTCCTAGTTCTAGATAACTTTTCTAAAACTTCGAGACTTCTAGAAGTTCCAGGTGAATTTTTTCTAGAGCTTGACACTCCTAGAAATTCTAGATAACATTTCTAAAACTTCGAGACTTCTAGAAGTTCCAAGTGAATTTTTTTCAAGGGCTTGACACTTCTAGAAGTTCTAGATAGCTTTTCTAAAACTTTGAGACTTCTAGAAATTCCAGGTGAATTTTTTCTAGAGCTTGACACTTCTAGAAGTTCCAGATAGCTCTTCTAGAACTTCGAGACTTCTGGAAGTTGCAGATAAATTTTTTTTGAGTGCTTGGCATTTCTAGAAGTTTTAGATAACGTTTCAAAACCTCGAGACTTCTAGAAGTTCTAGATAACTTTTCTGATACTTTAAGACTTCTAGAAGTTCCAGGTGAATTTTTTAGAGCTTGACACTTCTAGAAGTTCTAGATAACTTTGCTAACACTTCGAGACTTTTAGAAGTTGTACGTGACTTTTTCTAGAGCTGGGAGACTTCTAGAAGTTCTAGATGACTTTTCTAAAACTTTACTTTTCCTGCTAGTTTCTCCAGAAGGAGCTGACACTGTACTATGTCTATAAACATTGGAGCTCTAATATAGAACTAGACTTTTTGAGCTGTATGCTAGATCTAGATAACTTCTAGAACTTTGATCCTTCTAGTAGTTCTTTGCTAGAGCCTCTAGAAGGAAATGGCACAGTGCTCTGTTGCTATCTAGAACTGTTCTAGATTTTGTACTTTGCCGTTAGGCCAAATATATTGACTCCAAGCAGATACTTTGTCTCGTTAAGAATCTGTTCACACTCCGTGGTGGCCATTTGCTGGTCCTAGTTTGACCCTGTAGCCTAAATTTCATAGATTAGGCTATTCCAAAGACCCATGTGGTGGTCCTAGTTTGACCCTTTGTGGACCTGTGGCTTAAATTTAATAGATTCTTTGTTCTAGAGTCCCCTATGGTGGTCATAGTTTGACCCTTTGTGGCCCTATGGCCTAAATTTGATAGATTTATTCGATCTAGAGGCCAATATGATGGTCCTAGTTTGACCCTTTGTGACCCTAAATTTGATAGATTTCTTCGTCTTAAAGGCCCCTATAGTGGTCATAGTTTGACCCCTTGTGGCCCTATGGCCTAAATTTGATAGATTTCTTCGATCTAGAGACCCATATGGTGGTCCTAGTTTGTCCCTTAAATTAGTATGAATTCGAACAACACTTTTCCTTTCATTCCTGGCACTTGCTTAGAGGAAGTGGCCTTATACTGTAGGTGCCAGCAGCAAGAAAAGGGGTTGGGGATGGGGCATTTTTATAAGGAATTTTGGGGGTTTCAATCTCCAGGTCATTTGGAAATCAGGAACTGATTTGCTTCGCTGCTTAAGACTGGCAAAAATGGCATTTGTAAAGCTAAAAGGTTTGTGGGATTTTGAAACATGGTTTCTCTCTCTCTCTCTCTCTCTCTCTCTCTCTCTCTCTCTCTCTCTCTCTCTCTCTCTCTCTCTCTCTCTCTCTCTCTCTCTCTCAAAACTAATCTAGCTCTTATTTCTCGTAATTTTCAAGGTTGTTTGTGGTACACACTTTGGTAAAGAATCTCTCTCTCTCTCTCTCGTATGTGGTACACACATTGGTAAAGAATCTCTCTCTCTCTCTCTCTCTCTCTCTCTCTCTCTCTCTCTCTCTCTCTCTCTCTCTCTCTCTCTCTCTCTCTCTCTCTCTCGTATGTGGTACACACATTGGTAAAGAATCTCTCTCTCTCTCTCTTAGTATGTGGTACACTCGTAAAGAATTCTCTCTTTCTCTGTGCAATCACGAGTTGCAACTTGAAAGTGATGAGAAAGAAAAAATAGGTATCAGGTTCAAAGGCCTAATGTAAAGATAAGCCATTTTTAAAGTATGGCTAAGAAAAAGTCAATTTTATTCAAGCCTTTTAGAGGCTATAAAAGGCTTGGTCATTAATAAGACTTGAAAAGCCTTTTGTTTGGGCCATTAATATAAGCCTTATTTACTAGAGAAATAAGGGTTTTAGCAAGGGTCAAACCAAAGGGTTTTATGGACCATATACAGGGTATAGACTAAGTCTAAGTAAAGCCGTTAAAAGGCTTCCCTAAAACGTACAATTGTAGATTTAAAAAAAAAATGGCCTTTTAAAGGGCACCAAAAACTTCTGAATATTATGCCTAGTTAAGGCCTTTTAAAACAATATTAGGCCTAGTTAATGCATTTTAAAACCAGTTAAAACTTACGAATGCATAGAAAATGGCCTTGAAAAGGTCTCTAATAAGAGATGGCTTAACGAAACATCTCGTAAAGAAGACGGTTCTAGCGATGACGTCATTGGTGGTATGAGTGACGTATGAAGTCGCTAAGGTCGTCATGATACTGGTGACGTCATAAAAAATGGAAACGATGACGTCATTGGTAGAATAAGTGACGTATCAAGTTGCTAAGGTGGTCACGACACTAATGACGTCATAATTGTATTAGGGAAAATACAGTATAGCTCTAAGTCAATGGTGTGACGTCATCATTGTAATAAAATGTATGATAAAAGTAAATAAATCCTCTAAATGTCCGTCAAGTCTTTTATTTTGATCCACAAGAGAATCTTATAAGTAGGGAAGGTTAATTATGTTAATGATAATAAAAATCAAATATATTTTTTTTACCCCTCGAAGCCAGAACTGCAATGCCCCAGGAGGGAGTAATATGTCCTCAGCCAGAGGTCATAATATGAGGTCAGGTCAGTCAGTCATCGGCAAATGAAACCGACTCGAAAAAGGACTGATTTTTTCTAAGCTGACTTCGACCGAGATGGGAATCTATGAAGCCTCATGCACTTGTATTTTCCAAGATGGCGTCGGCCATTTTCTATGTCCCTGAGAGAATGTTTAGACTTAAAATGCCTTATAAGATGTCGGGGCAGGGAGTCCGAAGAGGGTTGGGGGTATGGGGTTATACCCACCGAGACTTTGACCTAAAGCTTACGTTCAACTATCATGGCTAAAGTTTAACTTGGCAGAGAAAGTCTTCATGAAACATGGCGTGAAAAATCCGTGTAGAAATGTAAGGCCAGAATTTCGTCCAGTCGTCTCTCTCTCTCTCTCTCTCTCACGCTCTCTCCCCAACTCTCTCTCAAAACTCTTCGGGTTTAAAACCTAAATTCTGCCACTTCCGTGATTTTGCGTGATTTTACGAGACTTTACGACTCTCTCTTTCTCACTCTCTCTCTCTCGCTCTCTTTCTCTCCCTCTCTCTCTCTCTCTCGCTCTCTTTCTCTCTCGCTCACGTCTTCGTATAGAGAATGGGTCTCTTACTTATGCATCAGACCTCATAGAAAACGAAGGGACAAGCAGCGAAAGAGACGATGACTACGATAAATATATTCTCGAGTGTCTCAGCCATTTTGATACCGACTTTGCACCAGACAATTCTTGACTTAGAGCCGTAAAGAGTAATTTACTTGTAAATATTGATAAATAAGGTTATTTAATAACTATTTTAGTTGATATTTATATATAAAATTTACGTCATTTTCTTTAAATAAGGATTTTACCAAAATAACTTTGTAAATTTCCAGGGTCTCTCACAGCCTATTCTCCGACATCTTTCGGAGTTTTGCCGTCAATTTTGACGTCAAAATATCAATATTTTTTGGCAAGATTGGGGTTTTAACATGTTCATAAGCGTGATATCAACACGAGACTTCAATTTTGCAATAAACATTGACAAATTGACGTCAAATTTGACGGCAAAATACCAAAACACGTCAGAAAATAAGCTCTGTGATAGACGTAGAAATGTTCTATAGGAGTGATTTCAAAATTCTCCGATTATTTTTCGAATGATTCCGATTTAGTTGAAGTTTTTAAGACTGAAATTGGCAATTTTTGCTTACCATTTTATCATTTGATTTCGTTTTTTTTATAGCTTTTCCTGGCTGATTTATTCCTTATAAATTTGGTGATATAATACGTTTAATTATAACTTGTAAAACACCAATCTCCATTATTAGAGAGGCTTATTTTTAGCCAGGTAAATCATTAATTAATTTCAGTTGTAACTGCAATTACTTACGTATTTTTACAGCATTTTTTGGCTGATTGGTTTCAGTATTTCTTCAAAATCACATTTTTTACTCATGTTACGTTATTTTTTATATTGTAATTAACAACTTTGGCTGCATTTAAAATTATTTTGGGTAAATTTTAGGCCTACCTTATCAACATCACTTGTACCAAAATGGTTATCTATTCATAAATAATTTTCTGTGACTCTAAATTGAATTCATTAACTCGAAACTCTTACAAGTTATATAAGTTTAATTTGGTGCTATTTTCAGTTTACATGATATTTTCATCCACAAGATTAATTTGCAAAGTCTGGAATATTAATTTATACCTTCAGACGTCTTTCTAGCAAGAGAATTTTACAGGAATTTCACGAAGAAGCCAAACAAAAGCTCATTAACTTTATTTCAATTCTAAAAACTTTTTCAGTTAAAACTATATTCCTTCAATGCACAAATCAACAAGAGTCATCCTCCAGTCTCTTGCTGCAACAAAAGCAATTAATTACACCAAGACACACACCGTCCCCCCAAAAGCAGACAAGTGACCCAAACCCCTTCAGGTGGAACAAGCGCGCCTTGAGGCACCCCACCACTTCATCTTATAGGCCTAATGCCACCATTCAATGTAAGTGATTGAGTCGGGTAAATGGGAGGAGACGTGCAAAGCTACTGTCCTCCTGCCCTGAGTTCTTCCTCCCCCAGCAGGACAGCAGGTCGGACTAACGTCAGCCTTCACCCTACACGTGGACCACCAGGCCAGTTTAGGTTCCGTGTGATACACCTTGCAAGAATCCACCCCATTGCCAGCAATTAGGGATATGTATAGGCCTAATTAAACTAGTAACTGCCAAGTAATTCGATAAAATCCCACCTAATTTTGCCACATTGACAGGTAATTAGAGAGAAGCAACCTCTTTAAAAGATAATTATGTAATTAGGGAGAAATATGCAACCCACTGCCACTAATTAGGGATATGAATAGGCCTAACTAACTAGTAATTCTGTAATTAGGGAGAAACCAGTGATTAACGGCTAAATGATTGATATGAAAAATATTCATAAAACATTGTAGTCTCGAGTACAGAATTATGAATATTTTTCATATCAATCATTTTGATGGTGTCATCATTCCTGCTGTCATGACCAGCTAGTACAAGTTAGGAAAAACTTCATGGGGAGTTTAATACTTTTAATTTAGACATTATACCTCAAAACTTCCCTTTAAAGAGCTAATGCCAGTTTAGGTTTCAGTATCTTTCTATTTTTGGTCAGGTTTTAGGATACTCTAAATCTTGGCCTTTCATCTCACTACTTCAATAATTGCAAACTTCTTTAGGCAAAAGCCTCGATCCAACTCACACATTCTGGGTATAGAAATACCAAGCTGTGACTCTTTTTAGGCAAAACAACTCTATAAAACTCATTTAGGCAAAAAACTAGTCCAAACTGCGACTCTTTCTAGGCAAAAAACTCTAAAAACTCTCTCATTTTAGGCAAAATAACTAAACCGTGACACTTTCTAAGCAAAAACTAAGAACTTACAACTACTAACTCTTTTTAGGTAAAAACCTACATAAAACTGAGACAGTTTCAATGCAAAAATTCTCCCCAAAGATACACTTTTTAAGCAGAATCTCTCGAAACAAATAACTTTTCTATGCAGAAAAAAAAAAAACTTTCCAGAATTGACACACTTTTTGGAAAAAATTATCACACACTTCCAGCCAAAAAACTCCAGGACTAACAGACCTCCTGGTCATAAAACTAACAGGATTAAAGACATTTCAACCTAGTGACTAATGAATCCTATAAACACATCCAAGACAAAAAGGCATTCTAAGCAAAAACTCTTCCAAACCGGAAGATTTCTTAGCAGAAACAAACCACAAACTACCAAAAAAATACCTAACTTTATAGGTATCTAACAGACTTTCTAAAATTGAACCAACAGATTTTCTAACCAAGGAATCTCCAAACCAAGAGTTTTTAACTAAAGAAATTCGAAACCAAAAGACTTTCTAACCAAAGAAATTCCAAATCTAGACCAGCAGATTTGCTGCCTAAAAAAAAAATAAATAAAAAAAAAACATTTTCTAGCAAGAATAGTAACTAAGAGACCTCTAGGTCACACACAAAGAGACTTCATAGCCCAAAAATTAACAACAGGCTAACTTCAGCCCTTTCCGTCAAAAACTCAGACATAACATCTTGGAAGCCAAAGCCCCAAGACTAACACACACTTCTAAAGGCAACACAAGTACAAACTAAAAGGCCACAAGACTTTAAAAGCATCTCAGTAACATTGTAAATGAATAAAACTTTAGAAACCAACACACCCTCAAAAAAGTACATAAATCAAATACTGAAAGGCAGCTATCATGAAGAATCAGGTTTTTTCCAAGTTTCACAAATGAACCCACTTTCTGAAGGAGGAAATGTCACACAATAACCTTTCTAACTGCAAGTGTCAGGAAGGAAAGACTTCTTCAGTGTGAAACACCACAAGAAACCTCAAACAGTATACAAAGAGTATCTTGAAATTTGAAAGGACCACGTACTCAAAAATCAGCCTTTCTAAAACCACAGCTAACATCAGAAAACGGACTTTCTAAAAGAAAGTGTGAAAAGACCAGAGACTTCCTGAATCCCAACTGATCTTGGGGGGAATTTTTCTGAATCCTGGGCTCATTTCATTGTAAAACTTTATATTATGTACTCAGATGATATGGGTATTCTACCATTGTGGAACCACAAGACAGTCCAAAATTATCAACAATGACTGGAGCTGAAATGTCCATAATTATTATTATTATTATTTATTATTTTGGTAGATGAAACAAGCACACAGGGGGCATTGACTTGAAAGTCAAGATTCCAAAGAATATGTTGGTTTCAACTTCCCACTGCAGACCCCACACTGCGGAAGTAACTGATCGTGATACAGCCAGTGATTTTCATCACAAACTTGAGACATCTGAGCGGCATGTCATGACAATAGTGACCATACCAGCGGACCAGCTAAAGAAAAATACGCAGAATGAGTCTCAAACTAGACGTTACAAACTGACTAACTAGTATGGACCAACACAGACACTGTATGCCAAATACCACTGATAGATATTTATGACTGAACATCATGTACTAAACTCTACTGTTAATAAATGATTTCTGAAAACCAAACTACTCTGTCACCAAGAAATTGCTAAGTAGCAAATCCATTGTCACCTATAAACTGGCGAGTACTAAATCCACTGTCACCAGTTTTATAAATTGCTAAGTACCACATCCACTGTAACCATATAACATTCAAATACCAAGTCCATTGTCACCAAATAATATAACATTTGAATACAAACACCACCACCATGAACTAACATCATCCATACACCACCTCAAAAGACCAAACAAAATCTAATCATGATGTACCATACCTTTAATAAGCTAGATATTATTAGGCTTTCCAGTTGAACAACTCTTTTAACATTATCATACTACAAAACTATTATCATAAGCTGACACTTCAAATGACAAAGTACAGTGCTGTGAGGAAGGGCTTGAATAAAACACAAAGTACCACCATAGAAAATAAGATGTATTTAAACCCAAACTACATATCTTCCGTACGTTTATTGACTGATATTGCTATTCAAAAATAGCAAACTTCCACCTTTACAATATGATAAAATTCCCTAGGAAACCTCTTTACATATCTACTGAAATCTAGAAAGTTACATTATAAATCAATTTAAAAACCAGGAAATGTTCTAATCTACATTGAATCTACTGAAATCTAGAAAGATATATTAAAAATCAGTGTAAGAATCAGGATAATACAGTATTATAAATTAGTGTAAGAACCAGGAAATGCTCTAATCTACATCAAGTCTACTAACATCTAGAAAGATATTATAAATCAACTTAAAAACCAGGATAAGTTCTAATCTACACCATGACCAGTGTCTTAAATCAAGTTACCCAAGATCAAGTATATGAACTACAAAATCTGTTGATATTCTAGTGACTTCTACAGTTACCCTGACCCAGTAAGACCTGCCAAGACCAATTAGGAGCACTGAAAAAGCTTTAGTTATAAATCTCAATACCAACAAAGCAATGAAACAGATCTCGTATCAATTTCTCTCAGCAACAAAATGTTAAAAAACAATCCTTCCTTTCTCTCTTTAATTCTTCAGTTGAAAACTCTCATGGACAGAGTCAGCAGACTATAATAAACCCAAGAGGGCTCTAAAGGTAAATCCGCCTGCAGAGAGAGAAAAGTTATAGGAAAGGTGATAAATAAAGACCTACGATGGAATAAAAAGTAAGACTGATACACCTGAATTCAGAGGTCAGCTGAAAAAGGAAGAATGAATTTGCTCCTATCTTGGACATTTGGGGGTCTGAAGATTCAGCAACTGCACTAAAGCAAACTATTCCATATTCAGTTGTATCCAAAATAAATCACTTGGAAAATTAAGTACCCTAGTCTTAAACCCGATACCAGAAAATGAGAAACTGCTTGCAGCAGTGGCCGTCTATCGCTGCGAGCAAAAACAGCTACATCGGTTAATGAAGAATGCAGAGGATGTTTGTCGTTGTCATACGTTTCATACAAACTGTAAGAGGAAACCTGTGAAAATCTGACATCAATTAACAATTACATCAACAAACCGAGGGTTTTTGTAACTTCCGTAAGGAAATGGCAACTAGCTTCTCCAGAGCATCTGATTCATCTACATCTTACCAAGGTTTTAAAAGGAATATTTTCCTATCAATGGACCCTTCCAACAGAAAGGTAACCTACACATGAGGACAGTTCCCTCATCCCATTAAATGTCGGGGAAAACATTTGTTCTAAATTCACCTTTTGCATTCAGAAAAGTCTAGATATTACCTCACACTGTCTCAAAATCAAAGAATGCTTTTTGGCAAGGTGTTTGGTGATGTAGTACAATAACCAATAACCTTTACAATATATCAAAGGCCATATTCTGTCTCATTGCCTTGTTTGAAACTTGTCAAATGAATCTGTTTGTCAATTTTCGACCAAAGATTTACACATTTCAATCAAAGTTCCTCCAGGGTTAACACCCACTCTCTCTAATTGTTGTCTAATTACTAACGATGTGACGAACACTTGCAAGGTTTCTCGCACTTATTCTAAACATGATCGTTGTGGTGTTTTATCCCTCCTTTATTTCAAGTACACGAATGAATGTCGGCCCAAGATGCAAGACGTTTGAGCCCCAAGCTGGTACCCCCTTTTGAAAAGACAGTATGCGTCTGAAATATAATTAAAGGTTTGCTGGACCAAAAGGATAACTCTCTCTACAAGGTCTGACAGACTTACTTTACACTTTTCAACCTCACTTTTAACTTTATACTTTATAAGACATCTGGCAGGATATACATAATATTCAAAGCTTTAAAATAATCTTGCGAAACTGTTATATGTAAACTAGTTAAAAAAAAACAGCAAAAATGACAGACTCTAATCTCAGTGAATGATGCCTTGCAAGCTAAAACTTTCCGTACTACACCAACAAGTTTACTTATAATTCTCCAGGAAACAGTATTTGATCAAACGGAATCTCATAACTGACTTGTAAGTAAAATGTGACAACTCATGATAAAAATTTACAAATGAGAATTTTTCTTAGAATTAAGTCAATTTTACACTTACATATTTCTGACAATTGAAATAACCCTATCAAGAAATATTTAAGTCAATTTTTAAACAGCTCCAAGGAAAGAATTGTCAGCTACAACTGTCAGTACAACGGTTAACACCTTCGAAAACACATTCGCCATAACCATGTCTCGCTTGATTGTGACTTTTCTTGTACAAGATCAAATACACTCAAATTCTCTAACAAGACAAGAGAGAATCCTGCACAAAATCTCAACAAAAACCAAAGACATTTTTGAATTGTAGATTTTCTGACCTACTCACATACTTTTTTTGGGCAACTGTACATCATATGAAACCAAATTCTGGCTTTAAAAATCTACATGTTTGCTACACCATATCATGAGGACAATACATGCCAAGCTAACATTTGCTTCAAAGAGCAACAACAGTTGAACATAAGCCTAAGGCTCGTCTCGGTGGCAACCGTTAACACAACCCTCGTTGGACTCCCTGTCCGAACATTTTGTTAGACATTTTAAATAAATTCTAAAAATTCTTTCACAGGTTCATAGAACATTTTAAACACATCTTGGAAAATACAAGGATAAGACTGTTCCCATCTCAGCCAAATCAGCTGATGTCAGCTTAGAAAAACAATCAGCCCTTCTGAGTCGGTTTCAGTCACTGACAACTGACTGACGACCTCATATTACCTCTGGCTGAGGACATATTACTCCCTCCTGGAGGCACTGCAGTGCTGACTCCAAGGAGTCCTTTATTTTAAAGTCTTTCCAGTTTTACAAAATGTATAAATATATGAGGACTTCTGTACTTCAACTTACATCAATTAGTAAAGCGCAGTAATTCACTTCCTTTAATCTGTTCAGGTTTAGAGATGAATGTTTACAGACACTGTTCTAGCTCTCATTAAAACATAAAAACATATAAAATGAAACTGGTAACTTAAATCACATTACACACCTCTAACAAATATTTAAAACAAAAACTTTAGAATTCATTTGAAAACTGGGCAAAAAAGGCAAATTCCTTTACAATGAAAAATTCACCTTAATTTCATACCAAAACCCATGAATTGATCCATAAACCATTTTACCAAACTCTATTAGTTATTTAAAACGAAGACTTTAAAATTCATTGGAAAACTGGGCAAAAAAGCCAAATATCTTTACATTGAAAGATTCAACTTAATTTCATACCCTAACAATCTCAGGTCCACATATGGAAGAGTTTACAATAAGAATTTACGTGTGAGGGTTTGAAGACTGGGAGAAATAGAGAAAGCACCCTGAAAGTAAGTAAGTAGGTGTGTGTGTGTGTGTGTGTCCGTGTCCAGCAAAGCATGTCAAATGTTCAAGATCCATCCAGTAGAGAACATGATATACAAGAAAGCTTCAACAAAGTACGTAAAGTGAAATGATGGTTCACATAACTACGTAAAGGTTCTGGCAAAGCACAGAATGTGCGGAACTGCTGTAACAGAGAGAGAGAGAGAGAGAGAGAGAGAGAGAGAGAGAGAGAGAGAGAGAGAGAGAGAGAGAGAGAGAGAGAGAGAGAGAGAGAGAGAGATGACAAGTATGTGATCAAAAACTGCTCTTACAGCACAAGAGTCTAAAATTCTGGAGGGTCCAAGTTGAGCTGTAAATCTGCCAAGTGTTTCTATGTAAAAGCTTTAACAGGAGACTGCAGAAATGCCCTTGAAAGTGTAGAGTGTAATTTCAAGGTCACATGAAGGGAAGTCTGGTGAGAATGGAAGGCTGAGAGATAAAAGCACGGACAATGTCTACATCACATCACCTTAAAGATACCTCAAAATGTTGGCCTGTGGGGAAAATTTATATAGATATGAATTTCCAAGCCCAGTTTATCAAACCTAGATTGCAATTTCCAAACAGTATACAATAACTAAGGATACGATGGACATTGTTACAATTACCTTGATTTCTAGTGCCAATAGAATTTTTTTCAATAGCTTTAAACTTTGCTCTGCTGTGCTAAGAAATAACAAAGACACAAAATGACCTTTTGTAGCTAAATGAAAGTCAATACCTGATGAGAGCTGAGCTCAAAGTTGAAATTCAGAAGTCCTTCTACAAATCAATACATACATATTTTGGTATTGCGATAATTTTCCCATTATTCAAATTTTAGTTGAATTTTAAAAATAACACTTAAGTGAATCTTGCTTTCATCAAATTACTGAACTTCAATGGGAATTATATGAAAAGTTACAAAAATAAAAAAAAAATACAGTACCTACAGAAAATCTCCATATGTCAAGACACTGTTTACATTTTGGGACGTCTACAATTGAGAAAAATCAACACCTCAGAAATAACAACCAAATTTCTCAAACAATTCAAGTTAACAGTCACATGTCTTGTTAAAATGTAACTAGAAACATTGTCAAAAATTATTTAGTTCCTAACCTGAGACAAAACTCTCTTACAATTTCATTTCCAATTACTTTCTGAAATTTCATTGTTGCCTGAAATTACCCATACTTTATATATGCATAGATGCTACTGGTCACTTTTTACCAGATACTTATCTACGTAATTATAATAGTCAAAATGCCGTCTTAACTTCTTATATTCTTCACGCTTTTCTTGGATACATTTGCCACTACCAAGCATTAGTTCTAAATGGAAGAATATGAAGTAATTCTGATGTCTACAGCAAGAGTCGGACCTGCGTCTGGAGTATCAGAACGAGGTCACGTTACCTACCTGACAACTTCGGCCAAGTGGATAACGTGACCTCATTCTGATACTCTGGATGAGGGTTCAAATCCTGTTACAGACATCAGACTCACGTCACATTCTTCCATTTCAATCTAAGGCTTGGTAGCGATAAGAGTATCCAAAATGTGTGAAGAAACTGAGAAGCTAAAATTGTGGTTATTATTATTACATACTTCATGAGCCCCTTGTTTACAAGGCTTTACAGTGAATTATTCCTAAGGGCAAGTGTACCTATGACAAAAACCAATCCCTCCCTGCCAATCAAATATCTTTCTTTTACTTTCCATCATTTTAATCTCTTCCACTTTGCTGTTCAACTTCTTTAACCTAACTGTACTCCATTTTACGCCTTTCATGGAAAAGGAATCCCTTTGTGAGAACCTTACAAGGAAAGAGATATGGAAGACTTGCTAGTCTCAAATATTTAAAAATGGCAGTTAATTAAAAAGCAACTATCCAATAGCTACGGAGTCCAATAGAATTCAGCTTTTACAGCAAAAGTCTGAAAAATACTTAGTGCTCTGGTAAAGAAAATTTTGAATTGAATCGTTCCAGAAAGTCTAAGTATCAATGTAACATTAAGATGAACAAAACCTGCTCATAACTGAGAATGCTCATTAATACAAATACCAAAAACATCTTTGTCAAACAGCAATTAAAAGAGCACTTATGAATTTACTTATTCATATATATAAAAAGCCTTTAGTGTATTAAGAATATCTAACTTACTTTATATCAACATTCTGAATTTGACCTTGCTTACAGATTAATTTACCTAAAATATGTTTTACAAAAAAAAATTACCCCTAAAAGCAACAAATTCAATTCGAGTGCCAAAATCCCCCTGAAAATGAATTTTGAATTTCAATTTACTTATTATTTAAGTTTACATATTCATGTGCATAAGAAACTATTGTTAATAATACTTAACTTTCTTTAAATTAAAATCTGAATGAGAATTTACGTACAGATCCATTTACCTAAAATATGTTTTGTATAAAATCACATGACCCTAAAAGTAACAAATTTAATTTGAGTACCAAACTCCCTTTGAAAAAGCATTTTGATTTTCAATTTACCTATTGAATCTTGTGCCTACATTACCAAATTCCCTTAACAGTAACGAGATTTCAGCTTGGACCCTTCACGTTCCAGCAGGTCTTGAAATATGCAGAGATGCCGTGATTATAATAATGCCCCTGATAACATAACTCCTCAGCACTTGCAGTAAACTTTGAATTAATTTATCCTAAAAATTTTCAATAATTTGTTTAATGTTTAACAAGGTGCATTTTATAATCATGGCAAGCTTTGTACAAAATCACAGAGTATAATTTAATCACATGAAAATAATGACAAGTTCTCCAGAAGTCACCAAATTTCAAAACGTGGCTGTAACAACAACAATGTAGCCAATAAGAACAAAAGTCTATTCAGGTGTTACTTTACACAAAACTCTGAAATCTCTCCTATCCTAACATATAAACATACCATTCAGGCTGTGATATTCCTCCTGTATTAAGCAAAGCCTGTCATAACCTAAGTCTTAAAAGTTAAAAAGTACCAATGCTTGCATAATATTACAGTAATGCAAGAGCTTAAAGCTATCAAGGATTTAACTCTCAAAAACTCTCTGATATTCAGCAGCTGAAACAATCTGTGGATTAAGTTATACACAGAGTAATTGAGAGGCTTGCTTCCAAGTCCCTACTATGGTGGCGGCCAGTTTAACAATACCTATGTGGTGGCTTACTGAGAAAAAATACCAGGATTCATTTGTACTTTAGCTGAAAATATTACCTGTTCTATGAAGGCAATACCACACAGGTTTTACTCCACAAAACTATTCCTAACTACATTAACTACCATGAAGATATTCCATAAAGTCAACTAGTCCTAACTAATGAACTATTTGCTACTGACAACACAAGAACTTTTGAGAAATGAGTGAAAATAAAACCGGTAGCACCCTACTATTAATCTCATCCGAACTTTGTAACCAGACAAGTATGCACTGAACAATGACCTACTGGATACTGCAAATGAAATTCAAGTGGTAGATGAATTTCTAGAAAGCAGTCAACTATCTGACAAGTAATATCAAACTTATTTCACGAAGAACAATTATCCTTGAACATACTAAGCTTACTGATACAAAACAGTCTATGCTTCTGCAATTTTATTTCTACCATTACGTACCTATTATTACACTCAGGTGGATGTGTGGAGTAACAAAAATGGACAGGATCAAAAATGAAAGAATAAGAGGAACTACTAAAGTGGTAGAACTATAAAAGAAGGCCCGGGAAAGAAGACTGCAGTGGTATGGCCACGTGGTGAGAAGGGACGAGACATATATAGGGAGGAGAGTGATACAGATGGAGTTGCCTGGTGGGAGAGCAAGAGGAAGACCGAAGAAGCTAAGAAGGTGGATGGATGTAGTTAGAGAAGACCTGAGAGACAAACAATAGTCAAAGGACAATGTGTTTGACTGAGTCAGGTGGAGGAAAGCTGTCAGGAACATCGACCCCACGCAGAAGTGGGAAAAGATGCAGAGGCAGAGAAAGAAGATCTATGTACTCTAAAATGTACTAAGCTACTTGATAGGTGATTTTAACACAGCTAAGGAATTCAAGAGAAAACTATGCATCCTGAAACTAACTGAGCTCTTTGATTTCCAATATCTAACAGTTATGAATCTTGTGTAAAAAAAACGAATGTATTCTGAAGCATTGAGCTATTTGTAACCAACTTCAAACTCATCCTAGACTCAGGTAAAAATAAAATTATGCATCTTGAAAGCCACTGAATTGCTTTCAGCTGATATCAAACTGATAAGAAATTAACATTGGCATATGAATCCCAAAAAATATTGAGCTAACTGACAGCCAATTTCAAACTGGTAAGAAATTACAAAACTATCCTGAAATGCACTACAGTACCTGACATATCAAACTCATGAACCTTATGTAAATAAGACTATGTATCCTTTAGTAAACTGTGGTGCCACATAGCTATTGTTAAATTACTCAGAAAATGAAGTTAAGAATATATATCATGGAACAATGCTTTCTAGATGACAAGGAAATTCAAGTGCAAATAAAATACTGTACTTTTTTTTAAAATATACAGAACTGAAAGCTGATATTAAAATAAACTATGCACTCTAAAACATACTGTGCTGTACATTAACTGAAATTAAACTTATAATTAGTCTATGTAAATGCTTAATAGGTAATATTAAGCCACATGAGTTTCAGGTACTTGAAGAATACTAAGATGCTGGTTGGCTAAAATTAAATTGGGAAGAAATGAATGTGGAAATTATATGTCCTGAAATAATGAACCAGCAGTGTGTTTAAAAAAATCATACGTCCTGAATATAGACTCATACAATTCCTAATTGAAAATTACAAACAAAAGATTGACTTTGGGTCACTAACATATGCCCATTAGAGTGCTGCAATTGTAGTGTTTTCCTGTGTTCTTCTTCTGTGGTTGAGAAGTGGAATTCCAAGGTATAATTTATGTTCAAACTTGTCTAGTTTATTCTTGCAGGTTGCAATTGCTTTCCTGAAAAGATGAGGAAGAAGTTAATGACATAATGACTTGTGACACTGGAATCTTTAGGGTTACAAGGTCGTAAGATAAAAGATAAGAGGGTCACAGATGGGAAACAAGTCTTTAAACAAGTAACTGAACATTCTATCGCAATGCGAATTTCATTCAGAAAAGTGAAAGGCTTCTTACTGTAAATTTCAATTAGCAAGGTAAAATAAATATTTCTGTATCATAATTAAATATTATCATCATTACTATTTGGGCTTGGCTATAACATCTGTAAGAACATTGCAACATTCTAATGTAGTCTGGTAAAAGATTTTAGCACTAACATTGTCCCCATCTCTTTGATTTGTCTTATATCCTACAAGTACTCTAAGATCTGAGGCACTGACAGTCAATACACTCCAATACCTCTTCTTAAATTCACAATTTCCATTAAATACAATATCATTATTTTTAATTTCCCAAAACCAAAACCTCTAAATCCATAACTGAACAACTCTCTTTGTCCCAACAAAATGATACACTTCCCCAGACACCTTACGTATGTTAATTGAAAATGTACCTTTGTTAAAGCACTAAACAACATCTCATGATTATTTTCTTGCAATGTTTGTCCACTTGGGCTTATGAAAATGTACCACTCCTGTTTACGTAACTGTACCATTGCTGTTTTCTTCAAGTGCTGTCAAAACGGTACAATCGTTACTTGCAAAGCCCCTTGCCAAACTGCAGATTCACCTGGAAGAAAAAAACCCATTAAAACATGGAAAATTGAGGTTGTTTTGCTTTTGACTTACAGGAAGGACATTATTATCTACAATAAAACTTCAAGCATCCTATACACAAGTCATGTGCTAAGAGGGGATAAATGGGGTCACTAAGTGTAGGAATTATGAATGTTTTATCAAGGATAACTTACTGAAATTCATTTCAATCTAACAGGAAATGTTAAAAGCAATAAAAAAAATGATTCTACATTGCAAATTTCACAAAAAACTGACAGCAGCCTCTTAGTGCAACTGAAAAATTATTATTGAAAGTGTCTATCTCAGTGGTTAGCTATCTCTCCTCTCTAGCTAGAGACCAAAATTCAATCTCACAGGTCTTTCAAGTGCCAAATTAAAAACACTATAACTTCATAAAGTGGAACTGAAATATAAAATTTAAGTCAAAGGCCAAGTACTGGAACCTTTGAAGTCATTCAGCACAGGAAGAACTGTTGAAACAACTGTCGGGAGAGGGTGGAAAGTGAGATGGAAGAAAGAGAATTTGAATGGAGGTATACTGTAATAGTATAAGGAATGAAAGGGGCTGCAGGTAGGGGCCAAACGGACGCTGCACATGACCTTATGTAATACCTGCAGTGTACTGCATGATGTGTGCTGACAGCACTAATCACCTCAGGGGATTCAACTTCATAATAACCTGATTTAGAATGTTTCAAAGCTTGCTACTAAATTTACTGAATACATATTTTCAGGGCCCAAAACTGTAAGGACTAGCATATAGACTACTGAGAATAAGTCAGATACATATAAAATGGCAGCACAGCAAAAATTATCATAATAATGAAGCTGGTAAGATCAAAAGTCCACCGAGTTGAGGTATTCCTACACAAAAAAACATGGACTCTACAATTATGGCTCTTTCTCTGAAACTGGGACCCAGATTCTTCATATCTTGATTCTGGAAAGGAATTTTTGGCCAGGTATCTATTCCAAAACAGCTCTGGAAGTTACAGAATTCTCGAACTGGGACTGAGATTATTTCAGATTATTTCCGTTCAAAAGAGGGAGTTCAAGAAGACTTCTCGTGCAATACTCCCACACTCACCCACACAATGTAGGAGGTTCCTCTCTCTCGTTTGCGTTTGTTTCGGGTCCTTTGTCGTCGCTGAAAAACGACGTCTTCTGATTAATTCTCCTCTTCCGCTGCGTCTTCCGTCTTGTGTCTCCTTCTGTCAGAAGACTCTGACACTGAGCGGCCATCTTGCAACAGAGGAAGAAGTTGTCAGCCTGCAAATGAAACATAAATTGTGCAGGAAATTTAACTGAATATTTCACACAGCCTAAAAATATTATTATTATTATTGTTGTTGTAAGCAATTACCCCTAAGGACCTTATGAAGTTCTCCATTATGAAACTGAAACTGAGATTGAGATTTTTGATTTGAGAGAGAGAGAGAGAGAGAGAGAGAGAGAGAGAGAGAGAGAGAGAGAGAGAGAGAGAGAGAGAGAGAGAGAGAGTTTAACAGTTCAAAAAAGGGAGTTCAACAGAGTTCAAAAAAGGGAGTTCAACAGAGTTCAAAGGAGAGAGTTTAAGTTCAAAAGAGGGAGTTCAAGAGAGTTCAAAGGAAAGAGTTTAAGTTCAAAAGAGGGAGTTCAAGAGATTTCAAAGGAAAGAGTTTAAGTTCAAAAGAGGGAGTTCAAGAGAGTTCAAAGGAGAGTTTAACAGTTCAAAAAAGGGAATTCAACAGAGTTCAAAAGAGGGCGTTCAACAGAGTTCAATGGAGAGTTTAACAGTTCAAAAGAGGGAGTTCAGAGTTCAAAAGAGGGAGTTCAACAGAGTTCAAAGGAGAGAGTTTAAGTTCAAAAATGGGAGTTCAACAGAGTTCAAAAAAGGGAGTTCAAGAGATTTCAAAGGAGAGAGTTTAACAGTTCAAAAAAGGGAGTTCATGAGAGTTCAAAAGAGGGAGTTCAGAGTTCAAAAGAGGGAGTTCAACAGAGTTCAAAGGAGAGAGTTTAAGTTAAAAAATGGGAGTTCAAGAGTTCAAAAGAGGGAGTTCAAGAGATTTCAAAGGAGAGAGTTTAAGTTCAAAAGAGGGAGTTCAACAGAGTTCAAAAGAGGGAGTTCAACAGAGTTCAAAAGAGGGAGTTCAACAGAGTTCAAAAGAGGGAGTTCAACAGAGTTCAAAAGAGAGAGTTTAAGTTCAAAAGAGGGAGTTCAACAGAGTTCAAAAGAGGGAGTTCATGAGAGTTCAAAAGAGGGAGTTCAAGAGAGTTCAAAGGAGAGAGTTTAACAGTTCTAAAGAGGGAGTTCAGAGTTCAAAAGAGGGAGTTCAACAGAGTTCAAAGGAGAGAGTTTAAGTTCAAAAGAGGGAGTTCAACAGAGTTCAAAAGAGGGAGTTCATGAGAGTTCAAAAGAGGGAGTTCAACAGAGTTCAAATGAGAGAGTTCATGAGAGTTCAAAAGAGGGAGTTCAACAGAGTTCAAAAGAGGGAGTTAAACAGAGTTCAAAGGAGAGTTTAACAGTTCAAAAGAGGGAGTTCAGAGTTCAAAAGAGGGAGTTCAACAGAGTTCAAAGGAGAGAGTTTAAGTTCAAAAATGGGAGTTCAACAGAGTTCAAAAGAGGGATTTCAAGAGATTTCAAAGGAGAGAGTTTAACAGTTCAAAAAAGGGAGTTCATGAGAGTTCAGTTCAAGAGAGTTCAAAGGAGAGAGTTTAACAGTTCACAAAAGGGAGTTCAAGAGAGTTCAAAAGAGGGAGTTCAACAGAGTTCAAAGGAAAGAGTTTAAGTTCAAAAATGGGAGTTCAACAGTTCAAAAGAGGGAGTTCAAGAGATTTCAAAGGAGAGAGTTTAACAGTTCAAAAGAGGGAGTTCATGAGAGTTCAAAAGAGGGAGTTCAACAGAGTTCAAAGGAGAGAGTTTAACAGTTCAAAAAAGGGAGTTCAACAGAGTTCAAAAGAGGGAGTTCAACAGAGTTCAAAGGAGAGTTTAACAGTTCAAATGAGGGAGTTCAGAGTTCAAAAGAGGGAGTTCAACAGAGTTCAAAGGAGAGAGTTTAAGTTCAAAAATGGGAGTTCAACAGAGTTCAAAAGAGGGAGTTCAAGAGATTTCAAAGGAGAGAGTTTAACAGTTCAAAAAAGGGAGTTCAACAGAGTTCAAAAGAGGGAGTTCAAGAGAGTTCAAAGGAGAGTTCAAGAGAGTTCAAAGGAGAGAGTTTAACAGTTCAAAAGAGGGAGTTCAACAGAGTTCAAAGGAGAGAGTTTAAGTTCAAAAATGGGAGTTCAACAGAGTTCAAAAGAGGGAGTTCAAGAGATTTCAAAGGAGAGAGTTCAAGAGATTTCAAAGGAGAGAGTTCAAGAGATTTCAAAGGAGAGAGTTCAAGAGATTTCAAAGGAGAGAGTTTAACAGTTCAAAAAAGGGAGTTCATGACACTTCAAAGGAGAGAGTTTAACAGTTCAAAAAAGGGAGTTCAACAGAGTTCAAAAGAGGGAGTTCAACAGAGTTCAAAGGAGAGTTTAACAGTGCAAATGAGGGAGTTCAGAGTTCAAAAGAGGGAGTTCAACAGAGTTCAAAGGAGAGAGTTTAAGTTCAAAAATGGGAGTTCAACAGAGTTCAAAAGAGGGAGTTCAAGAGATTTCAAAGGAGAGTTTAACAGTTCAAAAAAGGGAGTTCATGAGAGTTCAGTTCAAGAGAGTTCAAAGGAGAGAGTTTAACAGTTCAAAAAAGGGAGTTCAACAGAGTTCAAAGGAGAGTTTAACAGTTCAAAAGAGGGGGTTCAAAGTTCAAAAGAGTTCCAAGGAAAGAGTTCAACAGTTCAAAAGAGGGAATTCAAGAGTTCAAAAGGGAGTTCAAGAGAGTTTAACAATTCAAAGAAGGGAGTTCAAGAGAGTTCAAAGGAGAGTGTTTAACAGTTCAAAAAAGGGAGTTCAAGAGAGTTCAAAAGTGGGAGTTCAACAGAGTTCAAAGGAGAGTTTAACAGTTCAAGAGTTCATGGGAGAGAGTTTAACAGTTCAAAAAAAGGGAGTTCAAGAGAGTTCAAAAGAGGGAGTTCAAGAGAGTTCAAAGGAGAGTATTAAGTTCAAAAGTGGGAGTTCAACAGAGTTCAAAGGAGAGTTTAACAGTTCAAGAGAGTTCATGGGAGAGAGTTTAACAGTTCAAAAAAATGGAGTTCAAGAGAGTTCAAAAGAGGGAGTTTGAGAGAGTTCAAAGGAGAGAGTTTAACAGGTCAAAAGAGGGAGTTCAAGAGAGTTCAAAAGAGGGAATTGAAGAGAGTTCAAGAGGTCAAAGGAAGGAGTTCAAGAATTCAGAAGAGTTCAAAGGAGAGAGTTCAGTACAGTTCAAAAAAGGGAGTTCAAGAGAAAGTTCAACAGAGTTCAAAGGAGAGAGTTCAATAGAGTTCAAAACAGGGAGTTCAACAGAGTTCAAGAGAGCTCAATAGAGTTCAAAAGAAAGAGGGTTCAAAGGAGAGAGTTCAATAGAGTTCAACAGAGTTTAAAAGAGGGAGTTGAAGAGAGTTCAAAAGAGGGAGTTCAAGAGAGAGTTCAACAGAGTTCAAACTATGGAGTTCAGCACAGTTCAAAAGAGTGAGTGCAAGGGAGTTGAAAAGAGGGCGTTCGACAGAGTTCAAAAGAGAGGTTTCAAGAGAGTCCAACAGTTCAAAAGAGTTCACGAGTGAGTTCAAAAGAGTTCAATACAGTTCACGTAAGAGTTCAATAGAGTCTGAGAAAGAGAGAGAGAGTGTTACTGGATTATTATGATTATTATATATTATTATTATTCAGAAGACAAAGAACACTATTCATATGGAAGAAGAAGAAGAAGAAGAAGAAGAAGAAGAAGAAGAAGAAGAAGAAGAAGAAGAAGAAGAACTGAAATTCAGGAAGCTTCCAAGGAATAATATCGTGTTTATCTGGAAGAAGCAACAGAAGATAACAGGAGACACATAAAGAAGAAGAAGAAGAAGAAGAAGAAGAAGAAGACACCAGGAAAGGCATAAAGAGGAGATAATTATCAGTTACCAAAAAATACATAAAATAAATGAACAAATGAACAAATAAACAAAAACGCAATAAAATATGAAACACGAAGAGAATTGCTGTCTGGATCTTCACTTGAACTTCTGAGCTTCCCATTACACAACTAAGTCAATATTCCTCCACAAACATGAATATTAATCAAGTAAATATTCCTGCACAAACATATTAATATTCATAAAGTAAATATTCCTCCACAAACATGAATATTAATCAAGTAAATATTCCTGCACAAACATATTAATATTCATAAAGTAAATATTCCTGCACAAACATGAATATTAATCAAGTAAATATTCCTGCACAAACATATTAATATGCATAAAGTAATATTCCTGCACAAACATACTGATAAACTTTTGGTTCTGATCGATCTGAGAAGTCAACATACTATAGGATTTGGGCCACGGGCCAAGCGCTGGGGCTCATGAGGGCATTCGGTGCTAAGAGGGGAAACTCACAGTAAGAAAGGCTTGAAAGGTGAAACAGGAGGAAAACCTCAAAGCACTAAGAAACAATTGTTAGAGAGGGTGGAAAGTAAGATGGAAGAAGGAGAATATGAAAGGAGGTACAGTAAAAGGAATGAAAGGGGTTGCAGCAGCCAGGGGCCACAGAGGGGACGCTGCAAAGGGCTTTATTAAGTAATGCCTACAGTGCATCGCATGAGGTGCACTGTTTGATGCCAGATTAGGATCTGGAATTCTGGAATTGGGAAGAGTGAGGAAACGCAACGGGCGGCAGGAATGGGAAAGATAGGATCGACCCCTGGCCAGGAGGAGAAGGATGAGGATGACGATAGGAAACCGATTGTAGGAAGGGATGAGGGTGCGAAGGATAAGACGACGACTGTAGAAAGGATGAGGAGGATGTAAGAGACAGGAGAGAGAGAGAGAGAGAAGGACAGGACAAAGAGAAAGGTTGCAAGGAAAGGGTGAGTTCCCACAAGGTGAGTTGTTGGACCTTTCCCACATGATCATGAAGAGGGTTGAATACAATGGAATGAGTAGAAGGAAGAATGTAGGTGGGCATCAGATGCCCATTTTCCATGGTGTCAAGTTGGGGGGAATAAGTGTCAAATAGGAATAGAACAGAATATAGAAAGGCCAAGCGTTGGGACATACGAGGTCGTTCAGTGCTGAAACGGAAACTGACGGCGAAAAGGATTAAAAGGTGTAACGGGAGAAAAACAAAGACGAATCTTGCACGCATGTGATGGGATATGTACCGGATACAGAGAATCCTGAGGCTCACTCTCAGGTAAATACTGACGTGTAAGAGAAAATGTGGAGAAGTATACGTGTTGGCGATCAGTTAGGACGGATGCGGACGGCTGTGGGTGTGGATGATGGAAGGCTTTTGATCAGCTCAGGTATAACGGTTGGAAAAACGGAACAAAACGAGTGAACATACGAGCAGTGGGTGGAGAAAGTAAGCACAGGAGGTCTGATAAAGATCTGAGAGATCAAGATAAGAGGCGAATATACCATCCATTGCGGATGAGGAGACGTGTAGTAAGTAAGGGTGATAATGATTTTGGTGGGGCTAAACTGCCCGAGTTTAGTCATTTTCCTCTTCCGGTTACGAAGGAGGTAGAGGGGCATTGTGAGGAGTTGGAGCGAGCTGGTGTCATTGAGCCCCAAGTCGGAGCGAGTGGACGATACTCTGATTTCGAGCAAGACTGTGGAAGGGCATGTGGGTACGGTGACCGCGGTGTTACAAAAGCTTGAGGAAATAGGTGTCCAGGTAAAACTGGCTAAGCGGGAATGGTTTACGAATGAAATAGTGTAGTTCTTGGGTCATGCAGTGTGTGATTCGGGGGTGAGAAGCTTGTGAGTAGGGTAAGGAAGTTTCCCAAACCTAAAACAGTTCAGAAGTTGCGAGGGTTCTTGGGTCTGACTGAGTTTGGAAGGAAGTTTGCGAAGGATTGCTTAAGGAAGTCTGGTACAGAAGCAGGTTCTGAAGGGTACTGAAGGGGACAGAGTGAATGCATATGTAAGTCGGGCATTTGGTAGAGGACAGCGGACGTATTCAACGACTGAAAGATTTGGCTGCACTGAGGTTTTTTATGAAAGCTTTGCGATCATTTTTATTCGGAGTGAGGTTCTGTGTAAACACGGATCACCAGCCATTAGTTTATTTGCATCGTATGAAGAATGTGGATAGCAGACTAGCATGGACTGGAGTGAGTTTGATTTTGTGACCGAGTACTGCAAGTACCACCAGGAAGGAACATGATAGTTGATGTGATGTCAGGAATACCTGGGAGTGAGAAAGGTAGCAGGGAAGACAGCATCAGTCCTGAGTATTTGACGAGGGAACTGATTGTATTGAAAGAGAGGAAGGGAGGTGGTGATTCCATGTTTGAAAGAGACTGAATGGACCGAAAGATTTGGTGAGGGAAGGTTTGGAGATAAGGGTTCTGGCAACTGAAGATGAACAGAAAGTCAGTTTGTGCGTGGTACACGAGAAGAGTTGTGGGCTGACAATAGTGGTTGACATGATCAGGAATGAATATTGTGGTTTGGTTGACACTGGAGCACAAGTTTCATTTGTAAGTGCAAGAGTGGGCAGGGAGATGGAAAAGTGTACGTGGAATGTTGAATGTTGATGTGATCAGTGGTTCTACACGGACTGGGCAAAGGATAGGTTGGGGCATGGGAAGAGGTAGTTCTCGAGCATGCAGAATGAACAAGTATGTGTGATGACGGATGTGAGGACGGGCGAGACTTATTCCTTGACTCTTGAGGATTCTGAGATGCAAACGGTTTGCCCTGTGGTACGAGAAGTGCCTGAGAGAGTGCAGTTTAGGATTCCCGCAATGATTGGGGGGCTGTCGAGAGAGTTTCGAAGATTCAGTAATTGGCTTGTGTGGTGCCAAGGGATAGTTGACTTCATTAGGAAGTCAGCAGGTGAGAATATGTGTCTCCCGGTGTTTGTAGTTCTTGGGACGATAGGTATTCGCAAAATTGTACATGACAGGTATGGACATATGGGGAAGTTTAAGCTAATGATGTATGAAAGAATGCATACTTAGCCCACGGTTGGTTTGGAATCGTGAAGCATGTCGGAAGGGTAAATATCAGAGAGTATATGCAAGCCCTCCTCCTTTGAGGTTGAGGATGAAAGAGCTGTTTCAGATGGTGGTGATAGATTGTTTGTCACTGCCTGTGAGTAAGGGCAGGAATGGGTTGTCTGAGAGAACAATCAGGACGTTGAGCGAGTTCTTACGTATGATGAATGACGGGGAAAATTAAATGGACCTTTGTCTTGCAAAAGCCTTATACGGATGAATAACGTAAGTGCCCACAGGAGTCTAAGAATGTCCCCAAGTGAGTAAGTCACGAACTTCGAAAGATTCACGAAGCCTTCGATGCAGTTGACTGAGAACGATGACAGAGATGTTTGGAGAAGGTCGCACGAGTGGTTTGTGACTGAATGCGAGCAAGTTTGAGGAGAAACATGAGGGGCCTTATTTAGTGGCTCAAGTGTGGTTGAGTGGATTGAGCTACTTGTTGGAGCCTGAGGGTGAAGGTGGACATGGATGGGAGATTTGGGCACATCACAGTCAGATACGGAAGTGGCGTGAACCTCCGGAGTATCTGGAGAGTCATCCGGTGAATGAATGGCTGCAAATAAGAGTGGAGGATGATGTGAGCAAGCAAGATGATTTCCCAGGAGAGAAACAGTTTCAATAGAGACAGTTAAGGCTAGGAAAATGAAGGATATTGTAAGCACAGGAGTACAGGTTGAAGGATTAGTCAAGACGGATAATAAACTAGATCGTGCATTTATTAGATGTCTGTTTCCCATTAAGGAAGACGACGACTCTGATGGATTAGGAAATGATGCAGATAGGGAGAATACAAAGCAGAAAGTATTGGACAATGCTGATGAGGTCTCATGGGTGATTTGGAGAAAGTGGTCTGATAGTTAGCAAGGGAATTTTAGAAGTTAGCAAGATATCAGGTTGGTTTGGACAGTAGTAAGGACAGAAATGCTTCTGATTACTTAACAGTGATTTGCATATTAATTTATATCCTGTGTCAATACTTTGCTGGATAGATTTTATGTAAATACTGGGACAAAAACATAAGATTGCATGAAGGTTGAAATACAGAGAGTGAACAATGGACAAAAGGACGGAGGAGAATGTAGTGTTAAAAGATAATTAATGTCTGAAAATAAGCCCTGTTGATTTTTTAAAGTGTTCTTCAATTAATTCGAAATTTTTGGTTGGTAGCCATCGTTCACAGCTCTCGTTTTAATAATGGACTTTTCTCCGCAGGCATGTTATGAGAAAGTCCTCCCCTTGTGACTGACGCTTGTGACTGGAGACACTGGATTTGGACAAAGGAGTTCCCAGTATAGTACAATACAGACATCATTTGTATAATACAGTGATTGAAGTTCGATATAATATGTAACTGCTATTGGTTGGGGCACAGCGAACAGTATGCAAAAATTGACGTACGAATCAAGTTCCCCCACAGTGACGCTTTGAGTTAACCAGTTGGAAAAGAAAGAAACTTTTCTCCCATATCATTCGAATGTTGGAGTGAGGGGCTGGTTATGCATATGTATACATAAACACCCCGTATTTGCGGGGGATGCATACCACACCCCCCGCCCCCTGCGAATAGCTATTATCCACGAATACTTAAAACCCCTCTAAAAACTTCTTATACCTGAGTATTTTAGTGGTTTTATCACAAAAGAATTCAGAGGAAACTTGTGGTCGTGGATTGTTTGTAAATAAAATTAGGTTAAGTAGAAATCGTGTGGTTGACTCCCCCACAAATTCCTAAGAGGATTGAATCCATGACAGCCTTCAAATCCTGATCAAAATCCTATCCCCTTCTGTCTATGATGTAACCAAATGTGCAAATATCAAGTGGGATTGACTTGCTCACAGCTTTAATACAACATTTTCCTACAGGTTCAAGTTCAGTTCCATACGTACTTGTATCAATGAAATATATTTTAAACCAAAAATAAATATTTTTGCAATCAAATAAAGTAAATATTTTTGCAGTCATGTCCACTCTTTCAGTTAGGTTATCGAACCACATCAGAAAAATGTATTCAAAATTATTCATAAAACTTACCAATTCCAGTGGCCGATTCCCGTCGATTCCCACCTTCCTCGACATCAGGAACCGCACCCTTAAGGTCCGGCCGTTTTGCCAAAAAGTCCTTTACGTTGAAACTGAAGTCATCAAGTCGCTTCAATGCAGCTATAAAGTTCATTTGATACAACCCAAGCCCCACCCACAAAAATTTCAACCTAAAATTTAATTCTGCCAAATGTTCGCAAGTTTTATTGTTGAAACTGTTGCTTTTGCATTCCACTGATGGGAATTAATTAAATCTTGCAACCAGAACGGAGTTTTTACATCTTTCAAATATCTTGCACAATCTATAATTAGCCTAACCTATTTGTTTTGCTATTTTCTTAACTCATTAATGTAATGATTCTAATATATTACCTATAACCTAACCTGATGTACTAATTTTGCAACTGTAAGTAACCTGACGTCCTAATTTTGCGATTTTCATTTGCTACAAAAGCAATAAGTCATATCTCGTCTAACCAAAAAAGGTTTATCAAAACTTTATTGATGACTTTACCACATATCTAAAAACAATACATTATTAAGGAAATGGGTTCTTCACTGATTTATCAAAAGCTTTATCTGAATTTAGCAAAAAAAGTAGTAGTTATATACCCTGGCAACAATAGCTAAAATTATAATTTTTTTTACTGTTTTAGACCGTACTGTATCACATAAACTTCATGGATGTACTGAAACGACTTAGGCAAAACAGCTGTAGGTCCTGAGGCATGTTGGGTCTGTAAAAAAGGAATATAAATTAATACCTCATTTTAAAAAATGATTTGACACAAATCATTACTGATAAAAAAGTCTTTGACTGCCAAGAAAACGTACTGCATAGTTCCTTAGAACAGAATAGAATATAAAATTTAGGCCAGAGGCCAAGTGTTGGGACCTATGAGGTCATTCAGTGCTGAAAGGGATATGGACAGCAAAAAGGTTTGAGAAGTGTAACAGGTGGAAAGAAAGATGTATTCAACTCCAGAGTTCAAAACTAAAACAAACATTACTGCCGTGGTACGATGTACACAAAGAAATTTATATTGGCATTACTTCTAAACATCTCAGGTAAAATGACCGTTTCTAGTGACAATTATTTTCCTTTAGGTACCATTTTGGATGTGACGCTTTTTTAAATCTCTCTCTCTCTTGCACTGAATGTCGAGTGTCAAGTACAGGTTAGGTTAGGTTAGGAACTATGTAAGATACAGAAAATATTCTAGTGTTGGCTGTAATACAATGTCTGTGTTACTTAACGCACTTTGTTATACATCGGGAAGGCCACACGCCCCTTCCCAAGTGTCTGTTGTCTGTTAAGCTGAGCTGCTGCTAAACTTTTGAAAGACAATTTGAATACGTGTGTGTCAAGCTATTTAATACAAGGAAATAAAATACACCGCAATACCATATTCAAATAGATTTCCTGCATTAATGATGAAAATTAATTCACCAAAATAAATAACTATTCTGTGGTACATATTTTCTACTGAATATCTTGCACCACAGCATAATGATTGATTTAGTGAATTCATTTTTCATTATTTGAATGTGACATTTGCAATGTATTTTATTTCATTATATTATATAGCTGAAACAAGCTTTGCCACATCTTAGACACACTGAGTATTAAGAATGTCTTTCGAAAGTGTAGTAGCATCTCACCTTAGGAGGGACATCTGGCTTTTCTGGTATATAACAAAGTCCACTGAGAAACACGGACATTGCATGAGAGCTGAGAAGTACAGAAGTAGTAAAAGTATGGTACAGTAAGCTTTACGTATCCACACTTAATAAACGTATGAAATAACACTTCATATATTGCTATCCTGTAAATGTTAGTTACTGAAAGTTGAAAAGAAAGCATTACGCTAAGCAATTACATCAACCTTCCTCATTAGAGGGTCTTTATTATAAAGCTAGTTTAACTTGTAATGGTTTTATAGATTCAAATTTCGATACATTATTCAATACAGGGAGAAAACATTGTGTGATCAGTCAAGATTGGAAAATCACTAACCTAGGCCTGTGAAAAACTTAATACATAACAGGCACCTCACACGTCTCGAACTGTCGACCTAACCGCTCAACTCTCCTCGCTGCTGGGAGAAAGGGAGCTGGGGATTTGGTCCGATACATGTACACATGCGCTACCGGGGTCTAAGCGATGTCGGGCAGGGGAGCTGATCAAGGCTATGGTCTACCCCAACGCCAGATCAAAGTCCTTCAAAAGAAGGCATCGTGCTTACCCCATATAAAAAATGGGAAAAAGCATGTTAAACGAAGATGATTAGACTTTAACAATGCCAATTGCAGTCCTTGAACTCCAACGAAAAGCTAGGAAATTAAATGTTTAAAATCGACCTTGAAAGAAAATTTTGGAAAATCAGTTTTAACAAATCGAATAGTTTACAAGCTTGCAAACATTTTAACCAAAGTTTTTCCAATATACTCTACTACAGACTAACCAATTGTGCTAAACATTACCAGCTTCCAAATACTTCTGAAGCCCCATAACTGAATTTAGTCTGACCTATTTTTCAATATAGCCAGTTTGCAATCTTTAATTGGGGTTCATAGCAAACAAAGGTGTTGCATATTGCACCAGGTTCAACTGTATGCAGTTAATCCAGAGAACAGAATAGAATACAGAATTTAGGCCAAAGGCCAAGTGCTGGAACCTATAAGGTCATTCAGTGCTGAAGGGGAAATTGAGAGCAGAAAGGTTTGAAAGGTGTAACAGGAGGAAAACCTCGCAGCTGCACTACGGATCAACTGCTAGGAGAAGGTTGAGGAATGTCAGATGGAAGAAAGAGAATATGAAAGGAGGTACAGTAAAAGGAACGAAAGGGGTCGCAGCTAGTGACCAAATGGACGCTGCAAAGAACCTTGAGTAATCAAGCGTCTTACCTCTACAGGCTATCAATTCAGGTGACGGAGAAGAATGTCTTGACCTGCGTAAATCTATATCCATGGGGTCCTCCTCCACACTCAGTTCTTCAAAGTGAGGGTCATTCTCTTGGGTGCTCGGCCTGAAATCAAGACATTCCATTAGATCTTGATTGGTCAGTTCAAGGCAAAGCCATCTAAAAGGTGCAAATATCCTCTTTTATTTGCAATTTAGATCTAAAGCTACTGATAAATTCTTGCCAATTCATTAAGTTGAGGTTCAACAATAATATATTACTTTTCAAATGATACCACCATTGCCTCATTAACTTGAAAGCATTGTTGCCGTTATTTTTGCATGAAAATGACCCCTACTTCTGATGCATAGTCCAACTCAAAAAGTTTTCTTAAGAGCTGCACAAAACAGCTGCAGGTGACTTTTGCAACTAAAGCCATCATCCATCACTCAGAGGCAATACCTCATTGAAAATTTCATGATTGATTACATGAAGCTTGTTTGCCCTCCACGCAATAAGTAACTGTCCTACATATGTAGATCACATGTACTTTTAATGGTTTATGTACAACTTGGTTCTCTGAAGTGGGCTTTACAAATACCTTAACTTTACAGTGTTGTTAGATTCCTACACAAACAGGTATTTTTTTTCTTAAGTTTGTTTCAAGACCGAAAAACTGATAAACTTCATACAGGAAATGACTTCTTTTCAAAAACTGATGTACAATTATCTTATAATCTTTGAACAGACAAGACCCAGAGTCATATTTCCACTGTAATACTTGTGTGGATAACTTTGCTTCTTATAAACTTAGTTCATAGGAGGCCACATTAGTTTTCACACATATTTCACTTTTCCACGAGTGTTCTAGTTTGTTGCTTTGGAATAATCGTTCAGCTGTGACCATCTCTCTGTTTGGAGACTCAGATATTGACAGATCATCTCTGTAGAAAACTTAACTTGAATATTTGACGTAACCTAAAAGCCTTCCACCTGATCTTGCACATCGCAGTAGGAGTAACAGGTGATCCATATGAATTGGGAACAAATCCAAGTACTGCACAAGCTATTTTGTAAGTAAAGAATTGTATATACTGGTTTTGATTAATACTGATTCAAAGATCATTGTATATTAGAGAAGCAATCATAATGATACATTAATAATGATTTAAAGTTCATTATACGTTAGAGAAGCAATCTAGAATGACCCAGCTTAATGCTCAAAACTGAATGAGCTCCAACTCTCACAATCTGATGTCTGTATAACAGACTTTGAATATATACAGTGTTGTTAAAAACATCACATCTGTCAAAAGGTTTAATCAGCTGTTGCTCTTCTTAACGAGGCTCATTGTAGCACACTGAATGCAATGTACGTTCAATTCACAAGAAGATAAAACGGCAATGGCCGAGCCGAGCAGAAAAAATGAATGGCAGCCCACGACGAATGTTTAATGCCACCAAACCAGATGCTCGCCACATTATCTATGGGTCCAGTTCACCATGTATATTGCACGCCAACTTCAAGCCTGGCCTAGGGTAGTCTGTCAGTGGTATATATTCACAAAATTACTTAACAAGAGGCTAAACTATTGATAAAACTGTCAATAACTTAATTATATGGTAATTCTAAGCAACAACTCTGCACAGACTATTACCCTGGAAATGGATTTTTACCTTGGAAATTGAGTTTTCCTATACTTTTAGTGTTGCTGATAAAGGAGGTGAAGTTGTTTATTGTCGGTCAATTATTATTAACCTCATACCGGGTATCTACTCAACATGGTTGGGGACCCTTTGAGTGGGGGAAATCGTTGGGAGAAAGACCAGACCGCCATGGTGTTGTTAAGGAACGGTTACGCACATGTGCAGGTCATCAGGGAGCCATATGTTCAAGAAGGGGTTGGATAACGAAACCTATCATAAAAGGAACTATGCCAACCTAACGTACCCTAACCTAACCTAACCTAGCAGGCTGTGTTAGTTAATTAACTTTTTCTACAGGTTTTTTTATTGCTAATTATGAATTTACTTGTAATTTTTGGCGCTCGAGTGTAATTAACCTGTAATTAACCCCTGAAGTCCATCCAACAAGGGGTTTCCACACGCGATCTTCACAAGACAGAGCACGGCTATATATATATATATACGTCTGTTTCGAACAGTTCTTATCACGTCCGGCAAGTGCAATAACTTGTTAACGTACAGGTACCCGCCCCCCCAGGCCAGTACTAAACACGGCGAAGGGACATTCTTCCATTTGGCCGACAACAGACAGATGCTTAGGCCCTAAAAGTGTAGAAAAAAGCAGCTGAAAAGGTCAAAACAGGCGCGGAGCTAATATACAGAATGAGCACACTTTTTACCAAGTGCCCCCATATAACACTGCCCATGCACCATGGCATTCCAGGACGGCCAACGTTCAACTTCCAAAGGTAATTACAGGTTAATAACAGTCGACCGACAAAAAATAACGGCAGTTTCTCGAAAATCCATTTCCAAAGTAATACCCGAAGCTTAGTTCTCCCCCTTAGGTCAGCCCACTCGACCCCTTGGACTGCACTGGCTCCCAGGATGCCCGACCTTACATTAGGGTGGGTCGGTGCCCCGATACAACCGACGTGACTCTGTGGCTGAGTTTGAGCCAGAAAGCTTTCAATGCTCTAAAGAGCTTCACACTTCGTTTGTTTAGAGTTGAATGAATCATTGAGACTTGAGCACCGTCTGACCCTCCTGTCGTCTTGGCAAGACATTGGGAATCGACCCAAGCCTAATTTAACTATAAATCAGCAATATAATAATACCTTATCGTCTTAATTAACAAATTATTGGTTAATTAACGGATAATTACTCGTTAATAACGAAGTAGCAAGGAATTTCTTACGGATATTGATGTCTAAGGAGACCTTGGGCGTCCGCCATCTTGCTTTTGTTTTCATTCTCTCTCTCGGAAGCTTTTGGTGACGTCTCTCTCGTTTCATTATGTCTGTATAATGATGATAATAATACAATTGTGTAATGTTTTAATAAATCATATCATACTGTATTATTAATTTCTTTTATGAATAATAATTTGATAATTATGGACAAAATATAAATGAAAATTGACGTAATACCTGAAACACTACAACCTTATCTTGATGGCCTGATAACTATGACTCTCAAAGCTTTTGGTAATATCTCCTACATTTTATACTATTATTATTACGATAATAATGATATAATTATGTAATATTCTTATAAAATGCATCTGTATTATTATTTAAATAATTTTAAGATATAATAATGATCGAATAATGAGCAAATTATAAAAAATAATTCAATAATTATTGGAAACACTATAAATTTCTAGAGTATATTCAGTGCTTTTTAGGTTGAGGGGGGGGGGGGGAAGCTATTGTAGGATCCAAGTGTTTTAAAAAGTGTTTCTTTTTTATTCCGTTTCATCATTAGTCAATATATTATATCACTCTGTAAAATCTATTAAAATGCAGTTATTAAGGAGTACATTATTCATTGCACAGATAAATCCACAAATATAGCTGAAGACACTTCAGACAAGACAAAATTCAGACAAGACAATTCAGGAAGCAGATGAGATCATTCAGCCAAGACAGACTTCCAACCTCTTGGGTTTATAAACCTCTCATGTTTTATAAACCATTGGGGTTTATAAACCTCTCATGTTTTATAAACCATTGGGGTTTATAAACCTCTCATGTTTTATAAACCATTGGGGTTTATAAACCTCTCATGTTTTATAAACCATTGGGGTTTATAAACCTCTCATGTTTTATAAACCATTGGGGTTTATAAACCTCTCATGTTTTATAAACCATTGGGGTTTATAAACCTCTCATGTTTTATAAACCATTGGGGTTTATAAACCTCTCGTGTTTTATAAACCACTAGGGTTTATAAACCTCTCGTGTTTTATAAACCACTAGGGTTTATAAACCTCTCATGTTTTATAAACCACTGGGGTTTATAAACCTCTCAGATTATAGAACCTCTCATGGTTTATAAATCTCTATGGTTTATAAACTCCTCAGGTTATAAAACCTCACATGGTTTATAAACCACTGGGGTTTAAATCTCAGGTCCAGTCTTTTGACTCTAGCTGTAAAATGAATCGGCTGAAGATTTAAAAAAGAAAAGAGTAAAATATAAAGAAATTTATCAGAATTTATTGAAATTTACCAAAATTTATCAGAAATGTTTAATGACACAGAGAGAATTTCACATAATATTGGTAGATATTTCGAAAGAATGAATTAGAAATAGGAAGGATTTTATCAAAATTTATCAGAATTCATGAGAATTTATCAAATTTAATCTAAAATGTCCAGTATTAAAAAACTATATAGTTAAAAGAAGCACAGGAATTGAGGGCTAAAATGTACCAATTCACTGATATTTCAAAAGAGCATGTTAAGAAGTGGTATTAATTTATGAGAATTTATCAGAACTCATCAGAATTTATCAGAATTTATTCACATTTACCTAAAATATCGAGTACTAAGAGTTAATTATTCTTAAATAAATGAAAGAATTGACTGGTAAAATTTAAAGAATGCATTGAAAGTGTGGAATGAAATCATCAGAAATCATCAGAATTTATTAAATGGTGCAGAATACAGAACTGAACACAGAATTTAGGCCAAAGGCCAAGCACTGGGACCTATGAGGTCATTCAGCGCTACAAAAGATACCGACAGTTGAAGAAGCACTTTGAATCAACTGTTAGGAGAAAGAGGGTTGAGGAAAGTGAGATGGAATAAAGAGAAGGTGAAAGGAGGTGCAGTAAAAGGAACGAAAGGGGTTGTAGCAGCAGCGAGGGGCCATGGAACTTTAACTACGACCCGGTGGTGGCCTGTCCTATATCGCTGCCAGACGCACCATTATGGCTGACTTTAACCTTAAATCAAATAGAAACTACTTCTGAGGAGGCTAGAGGGCTGCAATCTGGTATGTCTGATGACTGGAGGGTGGAGGATCAACATACCAATTTGCAGCCCTCTAGCCTCCCTCCTCAGCAGTAGTTTCTACCCTATTCAAGGTTAAAGTTAGCCATAATCGTGCTTCTGGCAATGATATAGGACAGGCCACCACTGGGTCATGGTTAAAACAAGAAGGAGGTGCTGTTTACAAAATACCTGGTGAATGTGGCAAATTCTACCTAGGACAAACCGGAAAGGGTATTAATAAGAGAATTCCCAACATCGACAGTGTGCAAGAACAAATTCTCCAAACAGCGCTGTTCACTTACATGTGCAGAACTCTGGCTGTTCCGTTCTTTGGAACAAAACAGAAACATTATTCAAAGAGAAAGAGACGACGACAACAAATTTGTTAGAAACGATTTGCGTAAGTTTTAGCGAACAAAAAACTTTATATATATATATACAATTGAAAGGCAAGGGTGCTGCCCACTAGGCCACACAAGTCAGAAAAGAAGTTGGAACCTGAGGGCTGCTGCACCCAAGGAATTACCTGGGCAAGGTAACTGCTCACATACCAGTGTGTTGTCCCCAACTTCCCAACTCAGCAAGCAGTTAGCTTGCCCAGGTAATTCCTTGGGTGCAGTTGTCCTCAGGTTCCAAATTCTTTTATGACTTGTGTGGCGTAGTGGGCAGCGCCCTTGCCTTTTAATTGAAAGACTTGGGTTCAATCCTGACACGAGTCAGAAATTTGTGGCCGCTGCGATAACAAGTAAAAAAAATGCGCCAAAGTTTCTTCTGCAAAATCAAGTTTTCTGTACAGCATATAATGCTGTATGCAACTCCCAGCCACGGCCCATGAAACGCTCAGCCACAGCCCATGAAACTTTCAGCCATGGTCTGGTGGTGGCATGTGTTGTTGGTACCTATAGCGGTGCCAGACACACAATCAGGGCTAACTTTAGCCTTAAATAAAATTAAAAACTACCGAGGAGGCTAGAGGGCTGCTATTCGGTATGTTTGATGATTAGAGGGTGGGTGATCAACATACCAATTTGCAGCCCTCTAGCCTCCTCAGTAGCTTCTAAGATCTGAGGGAGGGGGGACAGAAAAAGAGCGGACGGACAAACAAAGCCGGCACAACAGTTTCCTTTTACAGAAAACTGAAAAACGCAACTCAAACCAGATCAAACAAATATGAAAGAGTTACTACAAATGTATTCTTTAACAATAAGCTCTTCACTGGGTGCGTCGGCAGAGCTGTGGACTGGTACTCGCTAGGCCCGCGTTCGAGTCTCCGGCCGGCTGATGAAGAGTTAGAGGAATTTATTTCTGGTGATAGAAATTCATTTCTCGCTATAATGTGGTTCGGATTCCACAATAAGCTGTAGGTGCTGTTGCTAAGTAACCAGTTGGTTCTTAGCCACGTAAAATAAGTCTAATCCTTCCTTGGAGCCAGCCCTCCCTCTCTAGGAGAGCTGCTAATCAGCTCCTCCTCCTCAGTGGTCTGGTTAAACTAAGGTATACTTAACTTAGCAAGACACAATTATCAGTGTCACCTAAATACAACACAGGCAATGAAAATGAATGAAAGAAGCGCTGACATATTCTCGTAAAGAACACGAATTGAAATCAAATGAACAAGAATTAGGTACACCCTGAAATGAAAAGGGTGTTTGAAGGGCGGACATTAATATTCTACCGGCTGCTCTCGAAGAAATCTGCTGGCGTCAAGCCTGGGTAATCTTCACTGGAGGAACGATAAAAGAAAACTGGTCAAATAAAAGTCAGATGTCAGAAAACGACAGAAACGAACTTTGAAAATTCGAGATGGTCAATTCAGTTTCTGGAAATAAGGATTTCAAACGCTTATTGCCCATCTTCTTTTCTTCACTGCGACTAAAATTCTATCTCCAACTGGAGTTGATCCTCGTTCCCATAAACCTAAAAGAAAAAGTGTTGTTCCCTCTTCCCAATTCCCATTGCTTGCAAGTTCAAGAGAAGTTAATGTCTCGTCAAAAACAGAATTACAGATTTTCAATATCTGGACGACTTGCAAAACCTCTGTCTTTGATCAATGATATTTCGAAGGAAAATGGTAGTCAGGACAGAGGGAGGACAAATGAGGAAAAAACTATAAGGTCGAAAGGTAGGAAGGCGAAGAAGAAGAGCAGAAATAACAAAAACAACAGCTGAGTGATGAGACTAGCATTGTTAGTCTGAAATGTGTGACGCAACAAGTATATAACTATCAAGAAAAGCAGGGAATCTCTAGCCAACCGAAGGAGGCATCATAAATATTTGAATAATTAAGTAACTTGTGTACCCATGCTATCAAAAAATTATAACAGAATTTAAATAATTTTGCCATTGCATCGCGCTTATTATGTATATTATATGTTCACATGAAGCCCTGTTAAAACATAACACTCAGTAGAAAATGGAGAGCCAGACTCATGAAATGCAGAGCGGGGATAGTAATAACACCTGAAACAATTCTTATAATAAGTGGACATCTTCTTTTGTAACTTGCACAGTGCTTGCTCTGGGAGGTCAATCACCACAAAGTTATAAAAAATCAGCACCTTTGCTTCTTTTCTCACTCTGAGCGAATGACGACGTCCGAGACATTCTTCACACATGAGAGAGAGAGAGAGAGAGAGAGAGAGAGAGAGAGAGAGAGAGAGAGAGATAAGACAAGGACACACACCCATAAAAGTATACTGCGAGGAAGGGAGAGAGAGAGAGAGGGAGAGAGAAAGAATATTTCCCATGCACAGAGATTATTCTTCAAAGGACATTTGTGCAATTGAGAAACAATCTGGACAAAACGTAAAATGTAATAAAAAAAAAAACCAGAGAAAAGAAAGGAAAACTTGACTGAATACAAGGAGCCTAATAATCACTCGAAGTGATGTGAAAAAAAAACAGCAGTCCAAAATGATGACCTTCCATTAAAAGGAGGGAGAGAGAGAGTCAGTCACCTGGTGATGGTTAATATTCAGATTTCACTTCATTCATGCTCACGTCTTCTTCGTTTATGATCATGAAGTCCATTGTTTACGACAGAAACAAAAGTCAGTCAGTCATCCAATCAGTTAGCCAGTCAGTCAGTCGGTCATCCAATCAGTTAGCCAGTCAGTCAGTCAGTCATCCAATCAGCCAGTCAGTCACAAGCCATACAACGCTTATGGAAATGAATGAACTCCTCTTCGTTAATGCTACTAGTAGTATATATACTGCTACTAGCAGGACAGATATTGCTACTAGTAGGACATATACTGCTACTAGTGGGAAGGTTAATGCAACTAGTAGGATGGATACAGCTACTGGTGGGACAGTTAATGCTACTAGTGGGACAGATACTGCTACTAGTGGGACAGTTACTGCTGCTAATAGGGCAGATACTGCTACTAGTAAGGCAGATAAAGCTACTAGTGGGGCAGTTACTGCTACTCGTATGGCACTTAATGCTACTAGTAGGACCGTTACTACTGCTAGCAGGGCAGTTAATGCTACTAGTGGGGCATGTACCGCTACTAGCAGGATGCTACTGCTACTAGTAGGGCCGTTAAGGTTACTAGTAGCACAATTACTGCTATCAGTAGGGCAGTTACTGTTACTAGTGGGATGGTTACTGCTACTAGTGGGGCACTTACTGCTACTAGCAGTGTGGTAAATGCTACTAGTAGGACAGTTACTGCTACTAGTGGTGTGGTTACTGCAACTAGCTGGGCAGTTAATACTACTAGTAGGATACATACTGCTACCAGTGGGACAGTTACTACTACTAGTGGTACGGCTACTGCTGCTAGTGGGACAGTTACTGCTACTAGCAGTGCAGTAAATGCTACTAGTAGGACAGATACTGCTACTAGTGGGGTGGTTAGTGCAACTAGCTGGGCAGTTAATGCTACTAGAAGGACAGATACTGTTACTAGTAGGACAAATACTGCTACTAGTAGGGCAGATACTGCTGCTAGTGGGACAGTTACTGCTGCTAGTAAGATAGACACTGCTACTAGTTGGACAGTTACTACTACTACTAGCAGGCAGTTTAAACTACTAGTAGGACATATATTGCCACTTTCAAGATGGTTACTGCTACTAATAAGACAAGAGATACTGCTACTAGTAAGACAGTTACTGCTACTAGTAGGGGAGATACTGCTACTTGTGGGGCAGTTACTGCTGCTAGTATGGCTCTTAATGCTACAAGTAGGACAGTTACTGCTACTAGTGGGAATTGTTACTGCTACTAGTAGGGCAGTTACTGCTACTAGTGGGACAGATACTGCTGCTAGTGGGGCAGTTACTGCTACTAGTGGGCAGTTAATGCTACTAGTGGGCAGTTAATGCTACTAGTAGAGCAGTTACTGCTACTAGTGGGGGTAGTTACTGCTACTAGCAGGCAGTTAATGCTACTAGTGGGACAGTTACTGCTACTAGTGGGGGGATACACTTAATACTAAAGTATCTGGTGTCACAACAATGGTCAGAGAGAGAGAGAGAGAGAGAGAGAGAGAGAGAGAGAGAGAGAGAGAGAGAGAGAGAGAGAGAGAGAGAGAGAGAGTTTGGAATGAAGCAAATTTCTTGATCTTTAATTTACTGACAGTAAATAACCCTCAAAAATACATACATGCATACATACATGCATACAAATGTATGTATGAATATAATGTATGCGTGTATTTGTCGATACTTATCGCATAATTATTCATATGTGTACACAAGGTAGTTAATGGTTTAATTTCATTTATTAAAAAAAGGTTTTTCATTGATAAAACTTAATGTATACAAATTGATTCATTCATTTTTATGATCATTAATACATGGATTAATATGGAGAGAGAGAGAGAGAGAGAGAGAGAGAGAGAGAGAGAGAGAGAGAGAGAGAGAGAGAGAGAGAGAGAGAGAGAGAGAGAGAGAGAGAAAATTTCCATTTATTTGGTCAAATTCTAAACAATAATTCGGAAAATAAATCAATAAATAAATTAATCAATAAATCCAGATAAATTGTTCATTCAGAAAATAAATTCATAAATGTATCAATAAATTCAGATGAATTGTTTATCTTATATAATATAAATTTATTAAATTATATACTTTATTGCAAATAAAATAAACCTAATATTTAAAACAATTTCGTGTCGTTTGAGCAACGAATAACTTGAATTAATAATAATAATAATAATAATAATAATAATAATAATAATAATTATTATTATTATTATTACTATTATTATATATCATTGCTGTTATGATAATAATAAAAGTAATATAATATAGTAATTATTATTATAATAATCATAATAATAATAATATAAACATTATTATTATTATTATTTAGGTAAAGAATATAACTTTTGAATCCAATAATAATAATTGACATGACCTGTTGCCAGTTATGACCTGTTTTTTTTATTAGGAGCTGTTGACTGACATGACCTGTTGCCAATTATGACCTGTTATCTCTTATGACCTGTTATCTCTTATGAAAGCAACAGAGAAAGCACCAGACGTATGATGACCTTGATAATGACCTCTTGCTAATGATTATATTGAACTGTTTCAGGACTAAGCACAGAAGTCTCAGTCTCTGTATCTCACAAGAACACTGATGCCACCAATTTGTACACAAGCAGCCTAACAATTCCTACGGCACATGGTGTGCTTTCATGCACAATACAAAATGCAATTTTCTCTGTATATTACAAAGTTGATTGAATATAGCATGAATAGTAATTTGGCTGAGAGTATGACTGATCCAGAACACCAGTCACCCAAACTTGACTCTGCAAAAGGTCAAGCCAGAAAGCAATAATGCTTCTACAAGCACAGATACCTGAAGAGAATTGAATACCAATAAAGACACACAAAATGGCAATTTAAGAGACATTTTGAAATAGATGCAATTGACATTGTCAAAAGCAGTGCATCAGAAATGTAGGAAGAATAAAAGAGAGAAAGTGTGGAGAGAAAGGCTTCCAGCAGAAATTGCACAAGAAAGAGGGGAAAGTGAGAAAAGTGAGGTGGAAAAGGCACGTGGCCAAGCGCTTCCAATCACTGTGTCTTTGGAAAGGTAGCCACCAGCAAAAGCCACATTTCCTCAGTGCAATAAAATTATATTAGAAAACTGCTTTCAATGGCCTTGTTCGAATAGTGGCAGGAAAGTATGGAGGTTTCAGATGCAAGCAGGAAGTCAGTTATCAGCATTTTCTGCGAAAAATGACCACAAGTAAATAATAATAATAATAAACACAACAAATACAGATCGTGACGAGAAATGTCAGATCTAGAGAAATGTTCCCACACAGGACAAAGTGTTGCAGACACCATCAGTAAAAGAGGCACCTCCTGCAGGCGATTTGGCAGAAATGGGGCAAATGAACACAAAGGATTTTGAGGAATACAGTATTACAACCTGAGAAAACAAGGTATTGCAGTTGTTCTCATTGTACAAATAACACAAGGTATTGCATGTGTTCTCATTGTACAAATAACACAAGGTATTGCACGTGTTCTCAATGTACGAATAACACAAGGTATTGCATGTGTTCTCAATGTACAAATAACACAAGGTATTGCACTTGTTCTCATTGTACAAATAACACAAGGTATTGCACTTGTTCTCATTGTACAAATAACAGAGCAGACCAAGTTAAGTACAAACACAATGACAGGAAAGATTTTGCCACTGACAAAGTGGTAATCTAGTACGAAGAGCTCCCAGTGATAATGTTCTCAATGTTCTTTCTTCGTCTTAAACTCCTCCTCCTCCTCCTACTCCTCCTTGTTTATGAATTATCACCGGGGCCTTTTCGTACTAGATTACCCTTTGTTGGTTGTGGCACAACCTTTTCCCATCATTGTATTTCTGCTTCTCATTATTTGTACAATGAGAACACTGCAATACCTTCTTTTTCAGATCGTAATGCTGTATTCCTCAAAATCCTTTGTGTTTATTATAGGGAAACCAGTACAGGAATTCAGCCAGAACAAGGGACTCCAGTTGCCTGTTGCAATCAAGAATCCAGCAAGAACAAAGGATTCAAGTTGCATGTTGCAATGTGGAAGAAATGAAGAGTGTAGCTGATAATATACAAGTGAAAACTCTGAAACACACAAGTTTCATTATGAGAAATAATGATCTAAGAGAGAATTGCACTGAAAATGAAAGGAGGAAGAAGACAGACAATAAAAAGAATAAGAACAGAGAAAAACGACATAGAAGGAGGAGTAGAAGAAGAAAGAAAATGTTCTGGACAAAAACCTGAACTAAGAAACATGGAGAAATGAAGTGGACAAAAATATAAATAAATATATGGAGAAATGACATTTGCAAAGAGTGAAATAATGGAACTAAAAACCCTGTATTCTCATATTCTAATGAGAAGTGAAACTTTAACCAAGGCCCGGTGGTGGCCTGCCCTATATCGTTGCCAGAAGCACGATTATGGCCAAATTTAACCTTGAATAAAATAAAAACTACTAAGGCTAGAGGGCTCCAATTTGGTATGTCTGATGACTGGAGGGTGGATGATCAACATGCCAATTTGCAGCCCTCTAGCCTTAGCAGTTTTTAAGATCTGAGGGCAGACAGAAAAAAGTGTGGACAGAATAAAGTGTGGACGGACAGACAAAGCCAGCACAACAGTTTTGTTTTCCAGAAAACTAGAACTAGTCAATGACAAATAACCACGATAAATGAAGACTTGATAAAGGAGGGATATGGCCAGAATGCTGGAAAGTTTGACGATATTCATTTACAACAGAAAGTGGGACTTACTCCACAGTAAAATTCATAAGAGGGATAAACTCTAAATACTGGAGGAAGTGCTTCAGGAAAGGCTCTGAAAAGTGGCTAATACTGGCAACTATCAATTTGACTCTATGTCAAAGAAACCAGTATTTATGACTGGGTACCCAACCACAGAAGCACCAAGCAAATGCTGTGGAGATGACACCACAAATTTGTGGTTCCTGGAAAGGCATTTCAAAAGTACCACAACAAAGGGAGAGGGTACATCAAGAGACCATTTAATATAGGTGATGTTAGCGCACCATAAAACTTAATCTGAAAGTTACAGCAGGTACTGAAAGCAATTGAAAGGTACAATAAGCATCCACTGAGACTCAGGACTGGGTACCTCATTGTTTACCACAATAACAAGAGAGAAAAATCTCTTTTTGTATTGAGAGCCAAAATGTCCTGTGGGTTAACCTGCTGTAGCTGATTATTGTCTGTTCATATAAAGTAATTCAGTGATGCCACAACTTAGTTCAAAATCTACACCAGCTTTCTGCAGTCTATTAAAAATAGATCTTCTGTATCTAATCTTCTGTACTGTAGAAGGGAAATATATGAACAGCAATGTGAGACTGATTCTACAGCACATGTAGAAACACTGACAATGACAGACTATTGAGTGCTGTAATTCTAATCATCTTAAGAGTACACAAGACTGCTGATAATTCTGCTCTGAATACAGAGGACATATTAATTAAAAAGAAGTGTCTTCCTATCTGGGGATATTACTGCAAATCCCACAGCAGTGGGAAGTTTGGCCCAGCTGTACATTGCACTGCTTGACAATACAAGGAGAGCCAAGACCACGAGGAATAGCAGGTGATTAAGTAAACAAGGCAGAAAAATGGCTAATACTGGCAGTCACCCATTTAACTCTATGTCAGAGATACAAAGAAAACAGTATTTATGACTAAGTAACCTACCACAGAAGTACCAAGCAAATACTGTGGAGATTACAACACAAATTTGCTGTCCCTCGAAATGCATTTCAAAAAACCAGTATACTGACTTCACAAAGGGAGGGGGTACATAAAAAGACCATTTGAAGGTACTGAAAACAATTGAAAGGTACACATTAGCATCCACTGAAACTCAGGACTGGGTACCCCATTGTTTACCATAATAACAGGAAAAGATGACCTGATGTTAATGGCAGGGTCAGAAGAGGAGGTCACAGAAGCATTTAAAAGATGGAAGAGTGGAATAGAAGAGAGACTGAAATATCAGTCTGAAGAAAACCCAATTTCTGGTGAACAGAAGGAAAAACAGGCCTTTGTAAATGATTTAACCAGTCTCTGTTCCTTAACCAGAAATCTAGGGTAGGGTCCTTGTTACTCAACAGATTTTGTTACTTTCAGAAAGCCAAACCCCTCCAGTGTCTGTTAAGTAGAGGCACTAATTCTTATCATAAGTTGAATATTGTAAGAAAAAAAAGGAGAATGATAAAAAAAACATGATGAATTGAACACTCACCATCTTCTTCTTCTTCTTGAGGTCCGTCAGCAGAGGATTCTTGCAACCTGCAAAGTAACAGACACAGAATGAGTTGGCTGTGCAGCATTGCAGAACTGACCTGTCACTTGCAATTATCAATCTTAAAAACTCTTTTATTGTATTTACAGCAAAACAACACAGCAGAGATCAGGATAATTTCGTACCAATTTCGTACCAATAATTAGATTTTGAAATCCTAAAACATCCTATTCTAATCACTGATAAAGCAATGGGGAAATTACTGTTGAGCAAAACGTAATAAAATGATAAAAAAGGGTATTAATTGTATTGAAATTATAAAAAAAAGGGTATTAACTATGAATATCATTCTTTTTTATTTGTTGAGGTGCAAAACCTAATGGGCATGGGCATGCTAATGCCCTTTTCTGTGCCCAGTACCAAAGGAGATAAGAAAAAATGAATGTACTGTTTGTGAGCATACCATATAGAGTGTATGGTCACTGTGATAAAGTGTAAATACAGTGAAATCAGCCCCAATATATACAGTGAAATTAGTCCCAATAAATACAGTGAAATCAGCCCCAATATATACAGTGAAATTAGTCCCAATAAATACAGTGAAATCAGCCCCAATATATTCAGTGAAATCAGTCCCAATAAATACAGTGAAATCAGCCCCAATATATTCAGTGAAATCAGTCCCAATAAATACAGTGAAATCAGCCCCAATATATTCAGTGAAATCAGTCCCAATAAATACAGTGAAATCAGCCCCAATATATTCAGTGAAATCAGTCCCAATAAATACAGTGAAATCAGCCCCAATACATACAGTGAAATCAGTCCCAATACATACAGTGAAATCAGTCCCAATAAATACAGTGAAATCAGTCCCAATAAATACAGTGAAAATCAGCCCCAATACATACAGTGAAATCAGTCCCAATAAATACAGTGAAATCAGTCCCAATAAATACAGTGAAATCAGCTCCAATACATACAGTGAAATCAGTCCCAATGAATACAGTGAAATCAGTCCCAATGAATACAGTGAAATCAGTCCCAGTAAATACAGTGAAATCAGTCCCAATAAATACAGTGAAATCAGCCCCAATACATACAGTGAAATCAGCCCCAATACATACAGTGAAATCAGTCCCAATAAATACAGTGAAATCAGCCCCAATACATACAGTGAAATCAGTCCCAATAAATACAGTGAAATCAGTCCCAATACATACAGTGAAATCAGTCCCAATAAATACAGTGAAATCAGCCCCAATACATACAGTGAAATCAGCCCCAATAAATACAGTGAAATCAGCCCCAATACATACAGTGAAATCAGTCCCAATACATACAGTGAAATCAGTCCCAATAAATACAGTGAAATCAGCCCCAATAAATACAGTGAAATCAGTCCCAATAAATACAGTGAAATCAGCCCCAATACATACAGTGAAATCAGCCCCAATAAATACAGTGAAATCAGCCCCAATAAATACAGTTAAATCAGTCCCAATACATACAGTGAAATCAGCCCCAATAAATACAGTGAAATCAGTCCCAATAAATACAGTGAAATCAGCCCCAATACATACAGTGTAATCAGTCCCAATACATACAGTGAAATCAGCCCCAATAAATACAGTGAAATCAGTCCCAATACATACAGTGAAATCAGCCCCAATACATACAGTGAAATCAATCCCAATAAATACAGTGAAATCAGCCCCAATACATACAGTGTAATCAGTCCCAATACATACAGTGAAATCAGCCCCAATAAATACAGTGAAATCAGTCCCAATACATACAGTGAAATCAGCCCCAATACATACAGTGAAATCAATCCCAATAAATACAGTGAAATCAGTCAAGACAAGATTACCAAGTTCCATTCAGAGCCTCTGAGAGAGAGAGAGAGAGAGAGAGAGAGAGAGAGAGAGAGAGAGAGAGAGAGAGAGAGAGAGAGAGAGAGAGCTTGCCTCAAGGACTGACTGTAAAAGTATAAAGTAAAGTTCTGATACAAAATTATTATTATTATTATGATGATGATGATGATGATGATGATGACTGCGACCCTCAACAGTCGACTGCCTGAGACTCCATTTCGGAATGTTGAGGCCACAATTTTATTATTATTATTATTATTATTATTATTATTATTATGACTGAGACCCTCAACAGTTGACTGACTGAGACTCCATTTTGGAATGCTGAGGCCACAATATTATTATTATTATTATTATGACTGCGACCCTCAACAGTTGACTGCCTGAGACTCCATTCTAGAATGCTGAGGTCACAATTTTATTATTACTATTATGACTGCGACCCTCAACAGTCGACTGCCTGAGACTCCATTTCGGAATGCTGAGGCCTCAATGTTATTATTATTAGTATTATGACTGCGACCCTCAAGAGTCGACTGACTGAGAGTCTCATGCGGTCGACTGTTGAGGGTTGCAGTCATTTTCATAATAATAATAATAATAATAATAATAATAATAATAATGAAATTGTGGCGTAAGCATTCCAAAATGGAGTCTCAGGCAGTCGACTGTTGAGGGTCGCAGTCATAATAATAATGAAATTGTGGCCTAAGCATTCCAGAATGGAGTCTCAGGCAGTCGACTGTTGAGGGTCGCAGTCATAATAATAATAAAATTGTGACCTCAGCATTCTAGAATGGAGTCTCAGGCAGTCAACTGTTGAGGGTCGCAGTTGTAATAATAATAATAATAATAATAAAATTGAGGCCTCAGCATTCCAGAATGGAGTCTCAGGCAGTCGACTGTTGAGGGTCGCAGTCATAATAATAATAATAATAATATTGTGGCCTCAGCATTCCAGAATGGAGTCTCATGCGGTTGACTGTTGAGGGTGGCAGTCATCATCATCACCATCATAATAATAATAATAATAATAATAATAATAATAATAATAATAATAATAATATTAATAAAATTCTTACGATTTTTCATTTCGGGTTTCGAAAATTTCCGGCCGACGACACAGCATCGGGACGGAACCCCCGTCATAAAGCAGTTAACTGCCATGACTAGTTTCTAAGATGTTAGAAGCGTTATCTACTTATATCACAGCTATTGTACAGCTTCACTTTCAAGGTTAATAATATACAGTGTAATCAGATGAGCAAGCGTAAAAGAAATGAACCAATCCTCAAAATACAATACACACCCTATCTGAATGACGACAGGGACTGCAGAAAACCCTAAAAAAACCTAAGAAAACCCATCTTGCCTATCCTGACTCCACCAAGTAAACTCCGCCAACAAACGAGTTCGAATAACCACAACTTACGAGCGATCAATTTAAATATACACAACAGCAGGAATTACAAGACAAAAAGATACCAAACTGAACTTAAGTTCAAGTGCTGGAGCCAAAGGAATGTGCCGTGCATTGCCCTTTTCAAAGCCAGGACTCGGGACAACAAGAGAGGGAGAAGGGACGAAAAAGGACACAGCTAAACCATGGACGGCCTTTTCTAGAGAGCTAATTTCTAGGGTAGGGAAAACGAGGGCGGTAATAGAACTCCAACCTTTGGCCATAACAATCTGCATTCGGAAAGGGTAAATTGTGGGAGCAACAGGCCCCACGGGTGTTACGAGGTCAATTGACTGGAGAAGTAATATTCAGGGCACTGAAATTATTATACACTCATTTCACTCGAGCAATTTCTGTAGAGGGTATTTTCATGTTTTCCCACACCATGAGGGTATTTTCATGTTCCCACACCGTGAGGGTATTTTCATGTTCCCACACCGTGAGGGTATTTTTATGTTTTCCCAAACTGCGAGGGTATTTTCATGTCTTCCCACACCGTGAGGGTATTTTCATGTCTTCCCACACCATGAGGGTATTTTCATGTCTTCCCACACCATGAGGGTATTTTCATGTCTTCCCACACCATGAGGGTATTTTCATGTCTTCCCACACCATGAGGGTATTTTCATGTCTTCCCACACCGTGAGGGTATTTTCATGTCTTCCCACACCATGAGGGTATTTTCATGTCTTCCCACACCGTGAGGGTATTTTCATGTTTTCCCACACCATCTCAAGCTGGAAAGTAATCATCGAATGATGTTTTGGGGAGTAATACTTCCTAACTTCCCACATCAAATACAAAACAACAGCTGCTGACTCTGCTTCAAGGATAGAACCTCTACTGTTCAGTACTTTTAAGTAATTTTTAAGTACTTTTCAAGTACTTTGCAGTGCTATACAATTCCTATCATCAACTGAAACTTGTATAATTCAAAGCTCTGAAAGCTGTTCATACAATATCTAGCAAGAGGAATGACTAGCTAGATGGTACAAATGAGGTACAGGCTGCATTAAAATCCAAGAAGACCTTTGCCAGCCTTTTAAACAGAAAGACTCCATTTTCTTCGATTCAAAGGCAGACCTTCCTCAACCTACTATACTAAAATAAATCACTCGTACACTTGTGACTTTCAAGCTTGATAGCTGATATTCAGAGTAATTGTACTGGGACCTGAGAATTCAACAAATTCACTCCAGCCTCAATCAGGAAGCCCACAATAAACGACATCTCATATGAAATCCTGACAAGAATTCAGACAAAATGCACAAGACAGAACACAGTCGAACTCCCTTTCTGTACAAACTCAGAAAGGGGGACTCTGCAATAACTTACGTTCAGACAGAAAGTGCACAAGATTAGATGACAGCAGTGGAGCCTCAATTCACATCTAACCCCAAAGAAGAGAAAGCGACAAAATGTTCAGATATGAAAGCCCATAAAATCCCTCAACAACTCAGAAGTGAACCCTTGGTTCTCTTCAGTCGCCTTTCAGCACGATATATTTCGAGCAGTGATTGGTGTTTGAGCAGCAAAATGCTTCGTGCAACAACGATGGTCTCGGCAAAGACTTCAACGCTGGTTCATTGAAATGCAACAGTCTAATGCAGAAACACACTACACGGGGTTACTAAATGTCATCAGTCTTTTGTCCTGACACCTGGACTGTCTACTTGTCAGAGTTCAGATCATTTCCCATGGAAGTTTAGACTAGTTTGTGCAGATTACTGCCTGTGCTTGAAGCTGGGATGGCTTTCATCATACATATGTTCTTCTGAATAAAATCTGTATAAAACCATGACTAGACCTGACCCATTCCTTCATATCCTGAGAGTAAAATGGCAGACTTCAGTATTGACAAGTGTTAACTCTATATAAGAATACAGTCAGCCCCCTGCATTCACTGGCTTATAACTGCCTATTTTGATGGTTCAAACAACAAAAGACCCTCTAAAAATGCTTATACCTGAACATTTTAATAGTTTTATCACAAAAAGTGCATTCAGTCACAAAAATATATATGAAAGTACAGTAATTTGTGAATACTTCTCTATGAAAAATATCACGAGTAATGTGGCAGGCGGCTGGTGTTGCCAGTTCCTGGGGCCGATAAAGGTTACGGGCCCTGGGAACCAGAGCCGAAAGCACGGCAGCTTGTCGCAAGCACCGAGATAAAGAAACAGGCTGCGGCTGTTGCCCCGTCGTTCCCAGAAGGAAGCGAGATTTTCGAGGAAGTGAATATTGAAGAGTTGAAGTCGAAGATGGAATGAAAGTTCTGCTTCAACACTTGGACAAGCGGGAATGGTCTGATTCCATGCAGCAAGCCCTTAGGAAATCTTTCGGAAGTCAGGAAGTGTTACCATTGGGTGCAGGGTCACAGGCAGAGACACTCGGTTGACATATATGGTAACGTTAGGAAATGTTATGGGTGTGGATCAGGGTACCATCTGTCTCCACCATGTCCAAAAAATGTGTATGTTAGTAGTGTAAAGGAGGAAGAGTTATATTCTGTTATTGAAAATCCTAAAATGGTGTCAGTGTTGATGACAGAATCTATTAATTATGCCTGCAGTTCTACAGCGTGTGGTGGTGATTGGTTGAAAGCATACACACAGTCTTTGTCACACAAGGAAAAAATGAGAATAGAAGACAAAGAAAATGAAAAACATTTAAGTCTGGTTATGGTAATGTGTATAAATCAATGACGAAAGCAAAATGAAACTGGACTTAGAAAATGACACTGCAGAAATTCATGGAAAAAGAGTTAAAATTGAGGGGGGGCACTTCTTCAGGACACTACTGCCTCCCACTAAGGGCTGAGAAAGAAGGCTGGAAGAAAACAGGAGAAATAATGATGACATTGACAGATGACGAAAAGGAAAAGAAGAACAAGATATGAAAATTGCACCAACAAGCTGGTCATCCCACATCTAAGAGACCAATCCAGCTGTTGAAGGATGCTGGCGTTGGGATCAAAATGTGCTAAATATATGTGGAAGAAGCGTCACAAAGGAGTACAAAAAAGGGGATACATATTTTCAGCATAAGGTGGATACAGCAGGAAGAACCCAAGGAGATAACAGAGAAAATTATAGCAGCATTTTTGGGAACTGGTTTGGGACCCCCTGCGAAATTCTTGTGTGACAACGGTGGGGAGTTTGCCAACAACACGCTTCTGGAAATGTGTGAGGACGTGAACAGCAGCATGTTTTCCCTTCAGTAATGGCCTGTGAGCACGTAATCATGCAGTTTTAGATGAAATGGTGACAAAAATGACGGCAGAGCAACCAGAACTGTCTTTAAAAGTGGCTTTGGCATGGGCACCATTGCCAAAAATTGTCTCTGAGTGGTAGGGGGTTTTAGCCCTTATCAACTCGTGTATGGGCAGAGTCCTAACCCTACCCTGTACCATGAATGATGAACTTCCTGCACTGGAGGGTACAACATCTAGTGAAATGGTTGCTAAACATCTCAAGGCTAGCCACTCTGCAAGAAAAGCCTCACTGCTACTGAAACTTCTGAGAAAATACGAGGGGCACTCAGACACAAAGTAAGAACCACTGGTAAAGCCCTTCAGAATGGAGGAGATCAAGTGTATTTGAAGAGGGAAGAGCAAAGGAATGGAAAGGACCAGCTACAGTCGCTGGTCAAGATGGCAAAACAGCGATCTTGAAATATGGTTCAAATACTGTAAGAGGACATGAAACACGCACTCAGGAGATACCATAAGGTTTTGATAGAAACACTAAAGACGGAAGAAATGGACGTGGCAAGAAGAATGAGATAGAACCAGTTATACATCCAGTGGAAAATGAAAAAATGAGGAGGAAGAAAAAGAACCACACCAAAGCTGAGGACGCTTCATCTGGAGATAATTTAACAATCCAGGGTATTCCAAAGACTGGACGGAGTAAGATTCCTGCCGAAAGAGTCTGATGAATGGCAGACGGGAACTGTTCACAGCCGTGCTGGAAAATCTACAGGAAAATACAGTAATTGGAGGAATACTGAACACAAAATGGACATATAACAGCCACTGACTGGAGCAGAGATGTGGATAAATGGCTGCCAGTTTTAGAAGACGGAGTGAAAACACAGAACGTCAAGAACTTGATCAAGCAAAAGGAGAACTAAAAACCTGGAAGAGTTTTGGTGTACAAGAGGAAATGCCTAACTTGAGTCAAGATGCATTGTCAGTTCGATGGTGTGGTAAGCTAAGTTTGGGTTCGTATGATGAAAGACGTTTGTGTGAATTAATTGTTACGTTTTGTTTGTTGTGATGTTTTTTGTTTTCTTATTAACTTTATTGTGTGTGTATATGCTGTTTATGAATGTCTTGTTGGTGTATGATTGTATGAATGTGTTGCTGTTGTATGATTCTTTAATAAATTGTTATTTTTACTTTTTTCTACTTGCAGTTCACCCCCAATGAGGTGTTTGCTTGAACGAGTGTGTAACAATAGGAACTGTGTTTGTAATGCTCTAAATAAGAATGATCCTTCAGTCTTGAGGGTCCAGAAACCTTCAAGTGTAATGTAGCAACATAAACTGCAACTGGCTGGAGGCACTACTTGTCTGAACTAGGAGTAAAGTGTCATTTCAGTTGTTAAGGAGCCAGAGGCCCTGTGAGCATAAGGAGTAGGCGCTGGGGTGACCAGGATTACAGTGTGGGAGAACTTCTCCGAACACTGGAAAAGTTAGATGGATATAAGTTAATTGGTCCCTCACACATTGCTGTTGACTTGGGTCATAAACAGTCTGCTAAACTAGTGGCTCAATTGATGGTTGTGTACTTTCCCATAAAAGTACTTGTTCTCGTGATTGGAGATTATCAGAACTTATTTATTTGAAAAACATTGGGAAGCAAGAGTAGGTGACTTATATTTTGAACCAGAAGTGTTTGAGATTGTATGTTTTGGTCATGTTTACTAAACTTATATTTAAGATAATTAATTAGGTTAAGGTTCTTTTGACAGAAGAGTGGGGAACTATAGGATTAAGGCTAAGTAGAAGAAGTTTTGAGGAACTATAGTGATAAGGTTAAGTAAGTTTCTGTACTGCAGATTAAGATTTATTAACCATATTAAGGTTTTTTATGGCCACTGTAGTATTACAGTAATAAATTAGGTTAGGGAAAGTCGAGTTTCATTGAATAACCTCCAAATCTGTTCCCATCCTACTGCCCCAATTGCGTACTAGAAAAAGCCCCCTCACAGGGAAGACTTTCCTGTACAAGATGGGATGCAATCATGTGACAACTGACCCTGCAATTCTACTGATGTTGCAAAGGAGATTTGTCTGGAACATTCCTGATGCATAGAGATGATTTCTTGTGGGGAGGAATAAAGACATTTGAAAGTCACTGCCCAAATCAGAAATCATTTTCAGATATACCACCCCGGATATTGTGCAGAACAAGAATGGCGCTATGCTTCATCAAAATGAATATTGTGAATCTCTGGAATCTATAAATGTAGGTGGCGAGAGAGGATTGAATAAGAATACGGACAGCAATGAAGAAGACGAGGAGAAGTTTAGGAGCCTAGTGGGCCAACTAGGATGGTTATTACGTCCTGATTCAAGACCTGATATTGGAACTTAGCTGTAAAATAAATAATCCTAAAGTAAAAGATCTGATTGAGGCAAACAAATGTCTGAGAAAACCCTGTTCCTTTGAGAGCTGTACGTACTTCCCAGGACTGGGTGACAGCTTTAAGTTTAAGTTGGTTGTGTACAGTGATGCTTTAGATTTATTGTACGTGGCTAAGAACCAACTGGTTTACTTAGCAACGGGACCTACAGCTTATCGTGGGATCCGAACCACATTGTGACGAGAAATGACTTTCTATCGCCAGAAATAAATTCCTCTAATTCTTCATTGGCCGGGTAGGGGAGTCAAATGCTGGGTCACCAGCATGCCAGGTGACAGCTCTGTCCACCCCTCCAACGAAGAACTTTTTACACAATTTTACTTTTTCTATACCATGTATATATAACGCTTATTACTTTGGGAAGTAGATTTTTGTTTTTGAAACCATTTCAGGTAATACGAATCAACCCCAATAAAAGACTCAAGTTCGTTAATACTGTACTTACCTTTGCTATGGTGCTAAACGACTGGGCTATTTTCTTTAAAAATCTGTAGATTGATTTCTTCAAGAATTTCAGGCGACATTCACCTGAAAAGACAAAAGAATAAGTTGTGACATCATATCAAAGGGATGTCTTTTTGTTGACAAGGTACCAAAATAGACATCACCATTAGCTACAGCCAGGTCTCTAGTATAAAATCTAAATAAAAAAACCAAAACCTTTCAGGGTTAAAACACTTCTCCCTGTAAAACTAATTCTTAACAAAATGCTTCAGTATTCCCGGATTCTTTTGCTAAATGTAATGAATGCTTCCTTCATACCATCTCTCCTTCCAAGACTGCTCTGAGAGCTCCTGAAGAGATAGGTTCTTTGTTTCTTCGGTCCCCTGCCCAAAATTCTGTTCCACACAGCATCACTCATTTCCAACACCAACAATATTAAAAATCACTCTAACAAGGAAGACCCCTCACATCAATAGTAGCAACTGTCACTTCAAACACCAATGCTCTTCCTTCAGTCAAAATAATATGGACACCAAAGGTATTAGTATTGATCAGTACTGAAGGCCTTTCACTTTCTCCAGTTCCCCAGCCCCAACCCCAGCATTTGCAGACATGGCAGACATGCCTCTATACAGTTTACAAAAGTCATTTTAAAAAATGACTCTTCTATCACAATTTTGGGAGAAATGATAGGAAAGGGAACTAAGATGGTCTTGCAACAATGAAAGCAACTTCAACCTAATGATAACTTTAAATCCAAAAGGAAAAATAAGTACTTGGATGAAATGCAATGTGGCCTTCTCTTTCCCCAGACCAAAGAATGTAAATTTTCCTAATCAAATTGATTATGTCAAATAAATTCTATTATCTGGATAATAATGTATTTGCAACACATTACTGTATTAGCAATAAGAAGACCCAAGTCCAGTATATGTATACTGTTAATAAAACAGCTAATTACACTTGATTTTAACAATTTAATTCCCCTGCTTGGGGGATATAATGAAGCAGCCCCTTCCTTTCAATATAAAGGTTGTTAATTGTTTGTAATTATGTGTAATTAGCAATTTTATTCATGATGTATCCTGCACCAGATCTTTTTATTAGTAAATAATCTACAGCAAATATTTTATTCTCATTTCATCTCCCTTCTGGTTACGGTCAAGCATTCAAGTCTGTGGAAGTTTGCAGCAAAAGGTTGTTGCAGAAATTTGCATCAGAATTTTGCTGAGGAGTTTTGCAGCAGAGGTTTTCTGCGCAAGTTTGCAACAGAAATTTGCAGTGAAAGATTGCTGAAGAATTCTGCAGTGCAACTTTGCTGCAGAAGTTTGCTGTGCAAGTTACCGGCTTTGAATTGTATTCCATAAGTATACATTCCAATAATGGTTGATGATAAATAAAAATAAGTAAAATATAGTTGGAGGTTGGTTTCTTATTCACTACAATTAGCAATGGAAAACATTCAATATCAAATTCACCATACAGCACTATAAGTGACCTTAAATGACCCCAAAGCTACATTATATTTCTCTCTGGATGTAAGATATTCCCAAGTTATAGTGAATTCAGTAACAGACAACCCAATAGCAACAGGTGACCTTAAATGACCCCAAAACTGAAGTATATTACAGTGAATTCAATAACAGACAAGCCGATAGCAAAAGGTGACCTTAAATGACCCCAAAGCTATGTCATTGGTCAACGATGATTAGGTATAGGGGTGCGTCTTTTCACGGCTTCTTCTGCATCATAAAAATAAAAATGAAAAACCCTAATGTACATGACAATAATGTAATCCCTTGTTCATTCAAAATACAGGCAGTCCCCAGTTTACGAAAGGGGTTCCATTCTTACGCTGCATCATAAGCCGAAAACCGTCGTAAACCGAAAAACCGTCGAGAATCGTCAAAAACTGGAAATGATGCAAACTGCATTTTTATTGAGTTTTTCATTAAAAAAACCTCCAAATTTTGATCATTCTGCCATTTTGGAGCCACATTTCTTCTGTCGGATAGGCGTACAACGCAACCCTGGAACATGCGTCGTAAACTGGGAAATAATTTCTGATGAGTATGCATGAGAAGCGTCATAACCTCGGAACGTCGGAAGCTGGACCCGTCATAAACCGGGGACTGCCTGTATACTGAATTCAATAACAGACGACCCACTAGTGACAGGTGACCTTATATGACCCCAAAGGGGGCGCGTCTTTTCATGGCTTCTTCAGCATCATAAAAAAAGAAAATGAAAAGTCCTAATGGACATGACAATAAAGAAATTTGTTCAGTCAAAATAATAGGTGAAAAGAGGTGCAAATATGACCAGTATGGGAACAGTGAATGGGCTAACCTAATCTACACTACCTCTAAGTATACCTTAGTTTAACCAGACCATTGAGGAGCTGATTAACAGCTCTCCTAGAGAGGGCTGGCCCGAAGGATTAGACTTATTTTACATGGCTAGGAACCAATTGGTTACTTAGCAACGGGACCTACAGCTTATTGTGGAATCCGAACCACATTATAGCGAGAAATGAATTTCTATCACCAGAAATAAATTCCTCTAACTCTTCATCAGCCGGCCGGGGGAACTGAACTCCGGCCCATCGAGTGACAGTCTGAAGCTCAACCGACTCAGCCAATGAAGGGCTTTACGCTACCTCTAGGCAAGTCTGTATAAAAATTGACAAGAATTTATAAAAATCGTAACAAATCTAAAGACATAAGAACGGCTAGTCCTCTGTTTGATGAAACAAGTTTACTAAATATAAAACAACTAAATTATACACTTCAAGCAAGCAAAATGTGTCGCTCGAGAGCTTCGCCATAAAGACCTAACCCACCCGAACAAAAATTTGTGTTTGCAATCGAATAACAATCGTCAAATGCATAATACAATCGAATATAGAATTTAGGGCAATGACCTAGTGCTCAGACCTATGAGGTCATAGTGCCGCATGATTTTGTCACTTGACATTTAATGCGCACGTTTTACAAAATCAAAGACGAACGATTCTTATTCCTTCGGGTTTGTTACAATTCCTATAAACCTAAACAAAAGACAAAAACGGCATGAAATATTCCAGTTGGTGACTGGTGCGGGGGCGGGGGAAGTTTTGTAGAATGACAGGACGGAAATCGACCTAACCTTTCCTATAATACAGTGTCCTGACCTGACCAGACCTTACCTTCATGACCTCAATTAGGGTACTGTGCCCTGACCTGGCCCAAGGGAGGGGGGGTTCGCCACGCCCCTGGACCCCCCAAAAAGTAACACTAAACATTGGAAACAATATACTAAGCTTCTGCTGGGGGGCAGTGCCCATCGCTCTTCATAGTGCCCTGGTAAATATTCTGGTCGGCATCTGGGTATTTGTGGCCTAAATCCGTGGTAAACATTTAGTGTTAATTAACTAAAGCTAACACGTTATTAATGACGCTAATTACCACATTAATTACCCCAATACCTGTGGAGGAGCCTCGTGACGTCATCGGCCGTCCCAAGACTTCGGACCCCAAGGCAAGACAGCTTCCCTAGCCTTACTAATCAGGCTAGTCTGGGGGGCATTTTAACTGCTTCATTAACTGGAATTTTTTACTGTCATTAATGCCGTTTTATTTGATAAAACGTCATTAATAACAGTTCAAGTGGTGTAACTAGTTAACACCGAAAATACCTTTTTTTTTACAAATATCAAACTGTTTTTTGGGGGGAAAATTGTCCCCCGGACCTCCACACACTCCTACAGCAGTGTAATTAAGGATTCAAGTTGTAATTACATTTGTAACTTATTAAAACTTACCCGTTAATTGAGGTTCACCGTCCCCAAATGGCGGTCAGGCGGTAGCATTAGTAGTATTAGGCGATTATGCCTTTGAAACGGCCCACCCCTTTTCTCGTTTTATTCCTCCTTTGCTTGTGCTTGTCGATGTTTGTTGTGTTTGTGTTTGTTTTTAGGTTGATTTTCCTTGTGTTTGTCCGTTTTTTATTGTGCCTGTGCTTGTTTTTCGTTTTTTTAAGTTCATTGTCTCTGTATTACCACGCCTTCATATAAACACTTCCATATGTATAATTTCTTCATTTTGAATGTTCCTTTTTATTCAGGGAACATTTAAGTACCATTCTCTCCAAGAAACACTTAAGATAAGTCTTTGTAAGTTGCATTAGGGTACAGTTACCCCCGAAGTTCTGAAATTTGTGAAATGAGGCACTCTGCAACTTTTTTCAATCGTCTTTTTGCTCTACTTTAAGATTTCAGTCGATTTAGGGTTCCTTTTTATTCACGGAACATTTTACTACCATTTTCTACAAGTAGATACTTATAATGATTCTTTACAAGTATATGCTTTTCAAAAGCAGTTACTTTCTTTGGCTATTGACTGCTTCTCTCTTTTGCAAGCATTGTAATTGTCTATAACTTGACTTTATTTGAGATTTAAATAATTTTGATTGTTCTTTTTTATTCAGGGAACATTTTAGTACCATTTTCTCCAATCAGTACTTAATTCTGTGCATGTGTACACTTTATTTGTAACAGTTTAATGTACTTTTCCAGCCAGATGTTCTTCTTCTTGGAAATCGAAGTCAAACTTGAGTATTCCGGATAAAGTTTGTTCAGTTTTACACCCTGAACAATTTCGTTATGTTTTGTACACTGAATAATTAACTGGAACAAAGCGAATACAATTATGGTGAAAAAATCGTTGTATGGACAATGTTCCTTGGTCAAATAGTCTCTCTCTCTCTCTCTCTCTCTCTCTCTCTCTCTCTCTCTCTCTCTCTCTCTCTCTCTCATGGGTTGATTTTCAGGCATTAGGAGACTCAGGTGTTTGTGCTGTGGGGGTACCTTTGAGGGGTTCCGGTGGGGGGCTGGAGGGTTCAAGAACAGAAGGTGCCCAACGGAATCCCTGCCTTACGTTCCTATTATTTAGCTTTGACTTCGTCTCCAGATGTTGCCCCATAACTGTAAGCCAAGGTAATTCTTACTTTATTGAAGTAATTATTATTCATATTCAATGTAATTAATTAATTTTAAGTTGCTTTTAACCACAAGGAGTGCAATAATAATTACGATAATTACATAACTAGTTTGTCAGGATCGAAGTAGTACGTACGAATGCAGTGATCTAAAAATAACTACTACTGACTACCTGGCTGACACCAGACACTTTCTCTCTCTCTCTCTCTCTCTCTCTCATAAATACCAGATCTTTGCGAAAGCTCCGATAAGGCCCCAAAAATTCCATTTCTATTAATTTCAAAAACTTATTTAATGTCGTAATTGTACTAAAATCAGTAAAAATGAATAATTTACATCAAATTACGTAATTACAGTATGATTTTGAATGAGTGGAGGAAAATATGAAAAATGAATGACATTTTTTCCAAATATTTCAAATTTGATGCAACGATACGAACGCAGACGACAGCCAGGTTATACCTTGATGGATTTAAACCCTTCGTGATATCAATTCAATGATAACTTTCTATATTATTGCTATGGCTTTCAAAAGGATAAATCTAAATAGGTGAGAGAGAGATAGGTTGTGTGAGACAGTGTGCATATGTTTGAGAGAGAGAGAGAGAGAGAGAGAGAGAGAGAGAGAGAGAGATAGGTTGTGTGTGAGACAGTGTGCATATGCATGAAAGAGAGAGAGACAGGTTGTGTGTGAGACAGTGTGCATAAGTATGAGAGAGAGAGAGAGGTTGTGTGTGAGAGTGTGCATATGTATGAGGGAGAGGCTTAAAAATAACAGCCATTTTTGCCTATAATTAGAAAGTTTTAATCTTTAGGTTAATTTTAATGTTTAATATATATTCAGTCAAACCTTTGCCATGTATCTGAATTTCTCCATCTATATTCTGTATAAAAAAACCTAAAAGCAAAATACTTTAGCATTTAATAACTTCAGACTATTGTGTTCTGACTTTAAACTTACACATACTGTAGTTCCAATTAACATTGTTCAGGGTTTAAAACAATTTAAGTTTTGACTTCTATGTCACCATAAAAACTATAAAAACGTGACAATTACAGCCGAGGCCACTTATTGTACTTTTAAAAAGTAATGCAAACTATTTATACCATTAACTTCAAATTTCCTTGTTAGGTGCAAGTTGTACAAGTTGTGTAAACTAATCTGTATTCATTGTCAGTTGAACATTCAAGCTCAGGTATGTTAATATATCAGGGGTGTGAGGAACAACTTTCCTACCCCTTACACTTACAAACCTTAACCACAAATAATTAATGTTAAAATTTGTCAAGCTTTCAAAGGAAATCCTTGCTTCATACATACTACAGCTACAGGGCATAGCTATATACTGTCTTGTGGCTAAAATTTGATTAAGAATAGCTCTATACAACCAAAATTAAGGTTATTTCACTCAACAGGTTGAGCTATGCTTGTGGAAACAAAGTTAAGGAATTTCTTTAAAGATTAAGCCGTTTCCTTGTAGTTAAAGGTATTTCTTGAAAGATTAAGCCGATTTTTCTTCTTGCAATACATTAGACAAAAGCAAGGTGATTCAGGCTTTTATGTCCCTTATATAAAAGGTATTTTTCCATAAATTTCTTGCAAGATAAAGCTAATTTTTCTTCTTTCTATACATAGAAGAGAAATAGAGCTTTTCTGTTCTTTACATAAAAAGGAGTTTTTCCATCCATCTATCACCTTTATTACACTTGTGTAAAAATTTTACAAGTAAACTATTTACTTGGGCCATTCACAGAATATGCAGTCCTCACTCCAAGATCTCACCAATCCTTTTAACCCTGTGGTAGATTTGCTTTGACAGCATGGTTTACTCATTGGATGTGACAAAAGGGTAAAAATAGTAAGTAAAAATTGAAATAACTTAGTTTTATTACAAGTACAATACAAAACAAAACAGTTTGACAGTTCAGTTTGGTTGCATAAAATAATGAGTTCATAAATTACCTAAAAACAACTGGAAGTTAAGCAGCTACTATAAAACCAATTAACAGAAAATAAACATTATGGCAGTAACTTATTACTAGCAAAATACAAAAGCTAAGAATTAAAGCATCTTTGAGATAGTTCATACATTTAACCACTTAAACAATTACAATATACAAGGCTGGGAAAAAAAATTTCAAAATAGTTTGGTAATGCGCCAAAACAAAATAATATACAAGGTTGGGAAAAAGTTAAGTTGGTAACACTCCAATGACAAAAAACATGAAAATATACCATTGGTAATTACAAAAGTCTTTAAGGATTGTTAGGTTGTACACTTAGCAAAAAGCGATTGAAATTAATCAAAATTTAACAGGTAATTCCAAGTGTACGATTGTCATTAAAATGGCAAAATATATAAAAACAGGTAATTACAAAGTTCCTAGGATAAAGATTTACATAAAAAATGAATATCCGAGAGATAATTACAAAGTTCATTAAAGATTCAGTTTGGTTGTACACTTAAAGGAAACTGAAATCCACAAAATTTTAACAAGTAATTCCAAGTGTAAGATTGTCAAGAAAAATAGAAATTGAGTCAAAAAGTCACAAAGGAAAAATAGGAAATTAAATATGAAATACTCAGGATCCAGTTATAAAACTTATGTTACCATGAGACTGGGCACCTGCTGGATACTTATCTAACTTTCCCACTTCCAAAAACTGTGGCACTTGCTAGACACTTACCTAACTTTCCCCACTTCCAAAAACTGGAAAACTGGGAGGAAAGTGCAGAACTTCCTATAAGTACTCACACACTGAATGGCTACACAGCAACAAAGCAAAGGGGAATTATGAAAATATTAGATCAAACCAAGTTAATTACCTCTAGGAAAGTTAAACATGGCAAACAATGCTTTATACAATGCAGTCCCACAAACCCTTGTAATTCCGTAAGTATGGAAGCCCTAAGGCAAAACTCAAGCTCCTTAAATTCTGTAGTATTGATATCAGGCAGCCACTGGGTATATTCTACCAGCACAGCCAAGCTTGAATCCTTCACAAACAGCAGCCAAGAAGAGTCAGCCATCACCACTTGAAACAGCACAAACACTTGCAAGGCACAGCAGACACCAATCTTGTCACAAAGCTTCCATAAAACAGCAGAAATTGAACTTCCAAGAGATTTAACTTCCAGAGGAGGAGATGTTTTCCATGAGAGGATCCAGGCCAGACCACAGGAGAACTGGTTCCTTTAAAATTGCTGGTCCTTCTCTTCACCTCTGAACAATGGTCCCAAGGGCTGTGAAAAGGAATAAAGTAAGCTTTATAAAGCTGAGTTCCATCATCACACCACTAGGTGGTGGGATAGTCACAAAGGCCCCTCTTACCCTGAATTTAGGGAAAAAAAGTCTTGATGTCAGATTAAATCTAATTAATTTTAATGTTAATTATTGCTCAAGTTAAAGTTAAAGTTAATTCAGTGGGTTACATCCCATCCATGGGTCAGTCATGAAATATATGAATATATATACTTTATAATTTAAATTTTCCCATAAAAAACAATTACCATTTATTTGCTGCCAAATATACCTTTGCATTAATTTTACAATTATCTTAAGAAGCCATTAAGAATATGTGTTTAAATACAAATATGCATTTTAATAAGACCAATTTAAAAGCCATCGATCGATTCCTAACTGTCAAAATTGACCTTGAAAATGTAGTTGACCTTGAAAATATAGAAGGGTGTCATTAGAGCACCCATTGTTGCAATCCTGGAAGATCGTAGTAATTCAAAGACTGATCAAATTTATATTTATAATTTGTCAGTAAATATGTAATTTATTTCATAAAATTTAATAAAAAATTTATAATAAATGAATTTAAGCTTTAAAGATTGATTATGTCGCCATTAAAATGATTATAAATGGTTTGATTTATATGAAACATTATCGAAATGTTACGACAAAAGCAAAATCGTGGGTGTCTAATAAGAGTTGGCTTTTCCTCTATATAATAGGTTGAATAATTATGTCTTCTACGAGAGTGTAGTACCTCGAAGATTCATCGAAATAACATTTATAATTTGTCAATAAATACATATTAATTATTCATTAAATAAAATAAAAAGTATAGATATTACATTTTTTCTTTTAAATACTAATTATCATCATCATTATCATTATGACCAATGTCAGATATGTAAGAAACATTATTAAAATATTACGAAAACGCATTTGAGAGGGCTGTACTGTAAACCAAGTTTAAAAACAGTCAAAATAGGCAATTTAACGAATATTATCATGTTAAAAACAATGAAATTGCGTTATATAACAACCAAAATGCGTATTTTATCGTTGGAGTGCGTCAAAGCTCGCTTACGCGCGCGCACAGCCTCAAAATAAGGAAGATTACACATGGGGGCTGGTGTTGTGACGTCATCGTCATCATGCCAAGTCCGATGGCCGTGTAAACAATCGCCTTATTTCAACTGAAACCGGGTAATATAATTAAATATTTCACGTGGAATTGCCTCTCAGGGGTTCATTACGTAATTAGGGACGTTCCTGTATGAAAATATCCTGAATTATGCGTCGAACTGAGCTTAAATCGGAAGTTTTTATGAGAGAAGTCTTAAGATTATTCAATTCCAAGATGGCGTCTTGTTGCTCAGCAGGAGGAAGACCCGACCCCCGAAATATCTACTGCGTTGAGTTGCTAGCAATTGCATTATCAGCATTGCTGAACTGATTTTTCAGGGCACACGAAAAGCACCGACTGAGGATTGAAAGCCCCCTTTGGCAACAGCCCCCCTGTGGTAGGTGGCTGTGTCATTACTCAGCCCCTGTGGTAGGGGGCTGTGTCATTACTCGATAAGGTTCTTCGTTGCGTCTTTCATTCCTTTGGCTGTCTCCTCCTCCTCCTCCTCCTCCATTCCTATTCGTTACCTTCAAACGAGTCGTTTTTGAGTTACTAGCCTATACTGCATCCAGCAAGGTTGGGGACCCCTTGGGAATTGGGGGTGGGGGGGGGGGCGGGCTTTGGGTGGGGGTAAATCACCATCGACACAAAACAGCATTTGAAGTAATGAATAAAATGAGGTAAAGTCAGGCTAGTGTGACGTAGCCTAACATCCCTTAACCGCAAGGGGGTGGCAGAACGGCGCTTCGTGCCTCGGCCACACTTGTAAAGATTCCTGACAGGCTCGTATGTACAGGCAAGAGGAAATGTTGCGCAAAAGGGGTTACATGAGGTAAATCACGTTACGATATTATTAAAAAAAAATTATAAATTTACCTCAGTTGGACACAAACATTTTGACGGGTCACATCCAGAACAAATGTCTGACACCCGTAAGATTTTCCCCAACAGGTCACGCGACTCCCAGACGACACGTAACCGCCCACGGTGCAGTTTTAAGGGGGAGAGAATTCGCACCAGAACCACAATGCAGTTCCACACGAAGACAAACCCGAGGACGGCGATTATATAAATAATACCGAGAGTTGTTTCAGAAGGTTTTCCTCTTCCTGTTACGCCTGTCAGGCCTCTCTGCTCTCGATTCCCCTTTCGGCACCGAATGTCCTCGTCGTGGGACCCAGCGCTTTGGCCTCTGGCCTAAATTGTGCTTAACATTGCATTGCATTGCAATCTTCGGCTCACTCAGAATTGCGGCAGACTGGACGTAGATCATATATATCTTTGATGTCCCTCTCCAGTTCCGAGCTTTCAATTGCAGAGTCTTTAAATGGTTTAATTAGCTGGGTTTTGGGTGTCCAAATTGTGTGTGGGGCTTTTCATTGCAATTGTTGCAGTGAATTGCTAGCACAGCAGCTATACCTAACTCTTGGCCTGGTCATGTAGGAATCTGAAGCAAGTAACATCCTGTAGACGGAGATTTCAAATCTATTATATAGCTCCAGAAATTGCAACCTGGTCGCTTGCAAGATTATTCAGCGTTTTTGCTTTCCTTTTTGCAATGGTTGCATGCATTTAGCCGTGCAGATTAATCATTCTGATCGAGGGAGATACGACACTGTCGGCGAAAGCGTACGTCAAGGCCGGCTCTCTAAAATAGCCTCGCGCTTGTAATGACTGAGGTCGCCTTAGTTGAGGCACTCCATTGCAAGCGCAGTTTTAGAATGTCCGGTCCAGAACAGCACTTTCTTTTCTCGATTGCTCTCTTAGTGTCTGGAATTGCTTGATTGCTTTCTTAGTGTCCATAATTGCTTTTTGTGTCATCTCATGCATCATTTTTCTTTAGTATTTACGTTAATTTGGTGTAATTCCTTTTATAATAGGTTTCCTTCCCAATCCCTTCTTGAACATACGGCTCCCGTAATGACCTGGGCATGTGGGGAACCATTCCATAACAGTAACATGACAGTCCTGCCTTTCTCCTGCGATTTCCCCCAGCCGAGACCCTGCGTTCCCACAGGGTCCCCAACCACGTTGGATAGAAACATGAGGTTAATAATAATTGACCAACAATAAACAAAACCACTTCCTTCTTCAGCAATGCTAAAAGTACAGGAAAAATCAATTTCCGAGGCAAGAATGCGTGCGGAGGTGTCCTTTAGATCAACCTTTAATCCTAACCTAACCTTGACTTAATCTAGGACGCTTTGCCTTTGGTGCGTTTTTGATTAAGCGGTTTATTGCCGATTGACAAAGACACAGGAGGAGTCCGAATTGACGAAAAGACTTATGGGGTTCTGAAATGCCGATTGTGAGAAAGGAATGTGCGCTTGAATTCACAGGGGAAATCAGACCTCGTTGCACAGTGGCTGCAACACAGCCGAGCGTGTGTTAAGAGTATTTTAGATTGCAGAGTTGAAAAGAGCAGTGGTTTGTGTACAGTTCTCATTAACATAGGTTTAAATGAGGTGTTTGAATAACATTCGTCAAAATGTTTCCGAAGCTTTTCCATGTGTGTGATGCTGACGCCTCGTCTGTTGCTTTCAGGTTAAGCGAACGGAATGGCCCAGGGGGCAGCAGGACAGGTGGCTCAGCCCATTTCGTTTCCCCTGGAGGAGGCACATCACCCCACTGCTGTTTCCCCGTTGATTGCCCCTGGGACTTTGTGATGTGAGTCTTGAAGGTACTCTCATGCGTCACGCTGTCTTCCCATTCGTCACTGTCTTCTTTGTTCACAAAGTAAGTCAGGTTGGCTTGTGTTCACGTCTCGTAAATTTGGTCAGTGTTAGTCCAGAGGAAATGAGTAGTTCTGTTATTATTATTATTATTATTATTATTATTGTTATCATTATTATTATTATTCCTCTATTGAATTTTTATACTTTTTTCAGATCTCCTCCCATCCCCATACCCGTTTTCGGCCTTCAGTACCACAATGGAGGCTGAACGCAACCTCAGATTTGGCAGAGTTTCGAGCACAAGGAACCACCAATCGACTACTGTCCTCTGCCTCTTCGGTAAGCGATCTTTTTCTGTTCATTTCCTTTCCTCTCTTATCTCATCCACTCTTTTGGTCATTGGACAGAGCGGATGGCTGTTCCCAGGGTCATGTGGCGTCCGTGCCCTTTTAAATAGCCTGGTCCTATTTTTTTGACACCCACAATTATCTCCTATCGTCTTTCTATCACCAATATATTCTTGTCTTCAGTCATGCATATTTGTTACTTATAGAAAGACTCGTTGCATCAAGGGAGGCCATTCTTTAACATTATCAGTCATTACCCTCAAGGCTGTAGACGTTGCAACATTTCCTTTCAATCTCCACATAATTATACAAAAGTCCTTGACACCTCTTTTCATTCTTTCATCTTCGCCACTTTTATTTCAGATGCATCTCCAGTTTATCATGACCTCTGAAGCCATAACTTTCATGAAGGCACTGTGGTAAGCCTGACTTGTTCTGTTCTGAAGGCTCATGCAATTTGCACTAGGTACATTTTCTGTTCAGGACAGCAGAAGCACCAACGTGCAGTAAATGTACCTCGCTGTAGAACTTCTCCAAAGTTCCTGAGGTCCTTTATTCCTCACACTCTTGGACTGTGGAACAGTCTCCCTGAGAGGACGTCCTGCAATTAGAACTTCAGAAGTTCAAGGGAAGATGCAATGCATTGCTACCCTAATACTATTCTCCTGGTATTTTAATACATTTTTATCTATTTATTAATTTATTTTTTCTTTTTACTTCCTCTTACTTCTTCCTAATGAGCACCTTCATATTCTTTGGAAGCTTGAATTTCAAGTCAGTGGACCGTTTGGTGGGCTTGTTCCATATGAATAGGGTTCTTCATCTTCTGAATAATAATAATAATAGTAATAATAATAATAATAATAATAATAATAATAATAATAATTAATAATAATTATCGAACATGTAGTGGTCCACATGGCATGAAACCTCAGTCCTTGCGAGGTGGACATAAATGATGTTACGTAGACAGTAGGCCTTCATAGTTGGTGAAATACATTCAGTGTATTGAATATTAATTTTCCCTGTAGAATTTGCTAATACTTTTATTTAATATCCATATTTCTTATTGGTGATAGCGTGTGTCTTTTTTTTAGTATGGCCTTGGAGGGTAGTCAGAAGTCAGGGAGAAAGATGCAACATTGGTCAAGTTTTTTTCTGTACAAAGATGGTTAACAGAGGCATTCTCATTCAGCCGATTTGATGTATTCCATTTTTTCAGGTCCTTTACAATAAGAAAATGTTAAAAGAAGATGCAGTACGCAATCACCCTATGGATCCCACAGCAGACATGGAATCATTTTGTGTAAGTGCCACTGTAGGGGCTTTTTATAGTACACAATTGGGGCAGTATGATGGGAACAGTTTTGGCGGTTATTCAATGAAACTCTGACTTTCCTTAACCTAATTTATTTCCTTAATATTGCAGTGGCCTGAAGACCTTCAAACAGAACCTTATCCTAACTTAGCCAATATCTAACTTAGCCTAAGTTAATATTATAGTTCATCAGAACTTATCCTGTACTCCACCTTAACACTACAAAAATCAGCAAAATACTTCAACTGCATACGGTACCAACCAAACAGTGTTACAGTATATATACAAAAGATTAAATTGGTAGTCTGGTGGAAAAAATAATGACACATTTCTACAACAATTTCATTTACAATACAAAATAAAAAAAAGTAAAAACGACGACTAATTAAACAGTCATGCACCAACGACACATTCATAAACACCATATACACGCACACAAACTTAATAAGGAAACAAAAAATAAAACAAAAATAAAAACGTCACAACAAACGAAACGGAACAATTAATTCACACGAACGTCTTTCGTCATACAAACCCAAACTTAGCCTACCACACCACCACTATTCCCAATTCTGACACCATTGTTAGATGGGTGGTGGACCTATTCCCAAAAAACAAAGGCTCCAAATTAAGCTGTAATGTCGTAAACTGGAACCCATCGAGTCTCGTAGATATGAGGCCTACAGTAGAGCTAATTGTCGATAGCAACTTTCTCATGCATTGGCTTATTGGTGTTTGTGTAGGCTGTCAGTTCTTTTCAGAAATATTACCTGCCATTTAAAACTTGTTCATTTATCACTTCTGCTAATTTGAAGAGAGTTAATGGCCTCCTGTTTGACTGGTGGTATTTCAGGATTCTTTTTCGGCGTTACTGGAAAGACAAAGGTCCTTAGAAAGGTTTTGGGAGATGGGGTGGTCTGCCGTTACAGTGGGCTAGTACATTGTAGACAAACATTATCACATATATATAGAAAGAGCTTCTAAATTATCAGATATTGATAGAAAAAGCTTCTTAATTGTGTACTGGAATTCTCTTGTTCATTTGCTGTTGAATTCTGGAAGGTCTTGATTTCTGTGCCATTGTTCCAATACAGTGCTTTTAAGTTTAAAAGAGTTTTGATATTACTAAAAAGCATCATGAACCATTGCCCTTGTATTTTTAAGATTGTTTCTGTATGTACTGTATGCGTTACATTATTTCTTTGTAATTATTATTATTATTATTATTATTATTGAGATATACTTTTCTGTGTTCCCAAGTCACCGATCTGTTAGGCATGGTCCATACAAGTGTTCACTAATTTTAAATGATGATAATGGTAATCATTATTTACAAAACAAATTTCTAAGGTGGCATCTGTTTTCTAGTCTTTTATTTACCACAAATTTTGGTTTGAAATAAGTGAAAAATGCAATTTTACATTGACGTACCTTGTACCTTATATGGTACTCTTTCATTATCATTTCCTAATGAGATACGGTATGTTAAAATGGTCTTAAGTAGAGGGGAAAGTTAGAATGTCTTTGCATATCTATGTTGTTGCTTAAACATATCTTATTTTGTATTTGTTTGTTCATCTGCCTCTATTTAGTTTGAATAAATTGTCAGTTAGTTCCTTTTGTTAAATTTGTTAAACATTTGTTAGATTTCATATCACCTTTGTCTCCTCCTGGTAGTAGGTCAAATGCTGTTGCCTCATTACTTTTGTCAATATTTTTTTACTGTTTTTCACTCTCTTCTATAAATAGACACTCATGTATGGTCCCCCAAGAAATGTTTGAATGTTGATAATAAGTTTGGGAAGGGTTCTTGTGGTGGTTGTATGTGTTGGTGTCTACAGAATGTTGTTGACGGATTTTTGACAGCTATTAACATTCTTGCCTGTCTTTCATTCAAGGTGTTTATTATTTAAACAGCATTTAGATTGCAAAATTCTTATCATTAGTTGTATTTGAGTTGTGATTTGTCACGGCCATGTGTTGAGACTGAGTTGGAATCTGCACTTTCCATTCCATTCCAACAAGGAATCCTCTCCAGGGACTGTAGGAATACAGCTGTACTCTTTCTGTTCGCTAAGTGCCTTCCTCTGTTGGTCTATCTACCAGGATCTTAAGGTCTTCACCAGTCTTGCATTTGGAAGATGGCTGGTTGCAATTTCGACACGTTCAGAGGGCCTCCGTCAAAGAGGTCTTCGCCAGTCTTGCATTTTGCAAGATAACTGGTTGCTTTGCCAACTTCTGCTGTTTTATTTGCAACATTCCAAGTATTCACAATTGTTTTTTCCAAACTCACAGGCACTTTCTCTGAAGTAAACTGCAACGGGTCTGTGCTCCCAGTCACCATCTTCTCGACCAAATATTTTCCCACAGTAATTACTTTTCAGAGACATCACAGGAACTGCAGAACCTCATTAAAGCATCTTTAGGCCTCAGAAGTCAGTTTGAGTCTACCTTGAGGAACATATTGGTCCTGCCTGCTGAAGAAGAAGCCTGGTGGCTTTGCCCGTGTACCTTGTCTCCGTAGGGGGTTCTTTGCGGTGTCCCTTCCATGCCCCCTTAGCTGCTACAACCCCTTCCATTCCCTGGACTGTACCTCCGTTCACATCCTCTCTCATCAATCTTACTTTCCTCAACTCTCTCCTGCAGAAGGTGTCCCTCTTGTTACACCTTTCAAACCTTTTCACTCTCAGCTTTCCTTTAAGCACTGAATGACCTTGTATGTCCCAGTGCTTGGCCTTTGGCCTAAATTTTACAGTCCACTCCATTCCATTCCAGCTTCAAGAAGGCACAAGTCTTAATGGTCCAAACATACAAATGTGGAAGTATTTCTCCAAGAAGTCACATGACTTCAGCCTTCCTTCAAGAAATGATGGCGGGTTTTTCAACCACTGGGCATATTAAGCCTGTCATCTCAGTCTGATAGACACAATGATAGGCGAAATATGATTGATTGGTTTACATGAAAAACTTGTTTTATGTTATATAAAAACATTAGTTTTAGTCAAAGTAAATATAAGGGTTTCCAAAGCCATATAATTTATGATTTTAATAAGATTTCAGTGTGCTAACCCAATGAGAACGTTTTGGCTAAATCATTTTCATAACTCATTTTCATCTTGCAAAGGAAACTGCAATTTGTACTGACATGGTCTGTTGATTCCATATATATTATCTTTCTGGTTTGTTATCCATGTCTTTGGTAACATTGCCCCAGCCCTTTCCCGGGTTCGTGTAACGATACGCAAATACTTGGTTTCTGGTTAGTGTTTGTACTTGGGTACAGACGCCATCCTACTTACAAGCATTCAACTTACAAACATTCAGAGACACAAACAAACAGGATCTCCAATTAAAATTGTGTTCAGAGCACTTCCCTTTGCCACCCATAAGTTCAGATTTTGTATAGCGTGCCTATTCTGTACATACAGTGTAGTGTGTTTTAGGATTGGAACACATACAGTACTGTCTTGATTTTGCAACGTACTGTACTTGAATAAGCACGAAGAGTACAGTAACCAGTTTACAAGCAATTCAAAGTACAAATGCCAGTCCGGAACGTAACTCGTTTGTAAGTAGGGTGGCATCTGTATTCTTCTCTGCCAAGGTTTATATCTATTAATTTATTAGTTTATTTTTTATTTTTAAGTTATGTACCTTTCCGTTTAGGACTTTTTCGGATATCACTTTTGCTCCTTTTGATAAAAGGATTATTGGGCTACTTTTTACCTGATGGTATTTCAGTATTCTGGGATTATTGGAACAGTGGATGCCCCTTGAAAGTGCTTCGACATTACAGTATACCACCATTGCATTAGCCTTCCTGTACATTGCAGACAAACATTATCACATAAGGACAGAAGGAGGATTAACAGAAAGCAATAAATGTAACAAAAAGTGAATAGAGATTGCTGGGAGAAGCATTGACTTCTGGGAAATCGCATGGCAGAACGGAGAGTCATTTTTAGCTCCGTAAAAGTACCTGTCGTTGCCCAGACTTGAAGCTTTCATTGAAAAAATTATGCAATTTATGAATAATTGGGTCTGAGTGACCAATCGGCAATCAGTTTATTGCATTTTGCATGTCTATATATTTTCAGCTTTCTGCATACAGTTTGGGTACTTCTGTAGACTGGCATCTGTTCTGTGGCGTGTCTCTTTGGCCCTCAATTATTTTTCCTTGCTTCAAATTCTTTATTTTCCTTGCTTCAAATTCTTTATCATGACCTTGTTCTAATTGTCACCTCTGGTTTATCAACAAATCTTTGACCACGTCTTTTGACCAAGCCCTGTCGTTGTGTAGCAGCGTGACCCTCTGGTCATTGTCTAGAATCATAACCCAGTGATCTGAAACTTCTGGGCCTTTGTTAAGTAGACTGCTAAATAAAGAGTCATCCCTGCCTGTTAGTTGAACGTATCGCTTTCCTCTTGTGTGACCTTGGAAGATGATGCCCAAGGTTGAATTATTTGTCGTTTTTATGGTGTAGTCTCTTAAAAAGTTGAGAGAGCCTTCTCAAAAGATTTGTCAGACTCCATCTTTGAATTCCTTAATTTTAAGTCTGTTTTTGTTTGTGATTTTATCTTGAGTGCTCTGTATATTTACACAATTTCTCTGTTCCAGATATTTAGCATCGTGCTGATGGCGATTGGTACGACGTTATTGCATCGCTGAGGTGAAGCTGCGAAGACCTTCCAGTGGTCTTCTTATCAACTGTAACCTCACTTGTGGTCTTCTTATCAACTGTAACCTCACTTGTGGTCTTCTTATCAACTGTAACCTCACTTGTGGTCTTCTTATCAACCGTAACCTCACTTGTGGTCTTCTTATCAACTGTAACCTCACTTGTGGTCTTCTTATCAACTGTAACCTCACTTGTGGTCTTCTTATCAACCGTGACCTCACTTGGGGAGTACCAGCATCTAGATTCCATCTAGAATTCTAGAAATCTCTTGTACATGTGTCTGTTAAACTCTGAAATGGTTTTTTTGTATAACTCTGAGATGGTGTTCTTGCATAAACTGCTGTTTCCAGTGCAGGACTTTTTTCAAGTTCAAAATTGTCTGTGAAACTGACATGAAGTATATTATGTACAATTGCCCTTGTGATTTGGTTTTTTCTAGTGTTTTTGTAATTGCTGTGTACTGTAATTTTTTAATAATTATTATGGTATTTTTGTACTGTTCTGTGTTCCCATTTTGTATATGAGTATCATAGTGTGTGGAAAGTTGCTTTTGCAAGTCAGTGATTGATGTTCACTTGTTATATTGTTGCAATTGTAAGAACTGAGTTGACAATTCAATGCCCAATTGGCATATCTTTATAAAGCCTTGTGATAAGTTGAAACTTTGGTTATTTTATTGGTACTCCACAGTGCATAATTATATAGCTGATGAAAATCTTACTTTGTAATCATCAGTTAATTATGTTGGAATGTTGTCACTTTGTAATCATCAGTTAATTATGTTGGAATGTTGTCAAATGTTAGAAAGGGGAGAGAATCATTCAAAATGAATGTTTGGTATTTTAAAGTGCATTCTCTTTGGGCCAGCCATTTGTATAGAATTTTAAGAGATTTTAACCAGACCACGTAGTTAGGATTCTCATCTCACAATAATAGACTTTTGGTCATAGTGGTCACATTTTGTGACCACTATGACCAAAATTGGGCAAAATTGAAGGTTGTAGTATTTTACGGGAGATTAAATTGTCAAAAAATGCCCAAAATTCGTGAAAATTGGTGGATTTTGGATCAGGTTAGGTCAAGTTGGTTCACATTTTTGAGTTTTTTGATGAGTTAATGCCTCTATAGTGAGAGTTATAGAAGGCTTTAGTAAAGTTTGGGGCCATCGAATTGTCAAAAATGCCCCAAAATTGTGAAATTTGGTCAATTTTGTGCAATACGTTGTACCCACAAGCCTTTGGTAACACATCTGTACTGTAGTCATTTATATTTTTTGTGTGATGGATTTGTAATAAATATTGCCTAGTTCTCCTTCATACATTTTGGGGAAATGTATACAGATATGTAATTGTAATAACCACATTACCCTCTTAGTAGTGCCAAAGTCAGGTTGGCAATGTGACCTCATTCTTGTACTCTGGACGACTCTGGACATGGATTCAAATCCTACCAAGGACGTCAGAATTACTTGTATATTATTTGGGTATGTTCATGATATACGAATTTGGCTGAAAATTAACGCCAGTGACTTACAAGTATCTCTCATTTGTAGAGATTTCAAACCAACTTCGGCCCATTGCTTTATCGTATGAGACTTGTTGTATTCCTTTTGTGAAGATAATACTATAAAGTGGAAGTATTAAGCTTTACAATGACACCAAAATCATCATTTTAACAACTTTTTTAAACTCTATTTTCATCTAGTTTTCACATCTTATTGAGCCTGATGATATTTCAGTCTGTGTCATCAGGAGAAGATTTTCAGCCAATTTCACATCACTTTGAATTATATTATAAAGTTCTTATCCTTTTACGAACATACAGTAATAAAGTGCAAGAATTCAGCTTTATAATGGTACCAAAACCAACCTTTTAATGTGGAAAGTCACTTAGCACAAAGCGATCTAGAAAAACATTGCATTTGCCCAAAAATTCAAATTAAGCAAGTATGTTCTGTAAAAATGTCCTTCAGTTTAACCTACATTACTGTACATTGATTTTATAAGTTAAATTTAGGTGTAATAATTAGTTTTTAGATTTTCTAAGTCGGTAAAGTTAGATTTGAGTTTATCGACATACTTACATAGTGAGCTGTTGTCTATACTCTGTAGACTTCTTTTGTTTCAATCTTGTTCTGGTCGATATTTTTGTGAAACTGGGTCAAATCTGGTCTCAGTAGGCAGATGTCAGGTCGTACTCTTTGTGAAATTTGTTAAGTCTGGTCAAAGCAGGTCTCTGCAGGGTGATTTCTGTGTGAAACTGGGTCAAATCTGGTCTCAGTAGGCAAATGTCAGGTCATTTTCTATGTGGAATTTGTAAAGTCTGGTCAAAGCAGGTCTCTGCAGGTCAATTTCTGTGTGAAATTGGGTCAAATCTGGTCTCAGTAGGCAAATGTCAGGTCATTTTCTATGTGGAATTTGTAAAGTCTGCAGGGTAATTTCTGTGTGAAATTGGGTCAAATCTGGTCTCAGTAGGCAAATGTCAGGTCATTTTTTATGTGGAATTTGTAAAGTCTGGTCAAAGCAGGTCTCTGCAGGTCTATTTCTGTGTGAAATTGGGTCAAATGTGGTCTCAGTAGGCATATGTCAGGTCATTTTGTTTGTTAAATGGTGTCAAATCTGGTCTCATTAGGCAGATGTCAGGTCGTTTTATTTGTGAAATTTGTGAAACCTGGTCAAAGCAGGTCTCTGCTGATCATCAACTTTGTGAAATGGTATCAAACCTGGTCTAGGGCCCTCTTCAGGTCAGTTGCTTTGTGAAATTGGTTCAAATCTTAGAAGTGTTTTTATATTTGTCACTTACAAGGTCAGCTTAGAAGTACAGTAGATGGGTCTTGGTGGTGCAGTGGGAAAGGCAATGTACTGTATTCCATTCTAACATTTAGGTATGGGACTTAACGTCCACTCTGTGGTCTGTGAGAAATGGAGAACCCAGTCTCCACAGCTCGTCACCAAAGTCTGGGATTTGGTCTGCTAATTCAGCCTGTTTTGACAGCTTTTCGGTTTAATAAATGTTCCAGGAATATTCTTCGTTATAATTGTTTGCTTCTCCGGTGGTTTATACCTTTGTTTAGGCTGAGATGAACTACTTTTTAGACATCCTTGTTCATCAAAGAGGTCCTTTAGGCTGTGAGGTACAGCCATGCTATCCCGCAGCAGAATATTCCATAGTCATAGGTTTTTTCTGCTTTTAGCTGTGTCTCTAAGGATTTGAAAACATCCAATTACAAAGATACGTTACTTTATCAGCATGTTGGTGGAGTATAGTGGTCTACATCTTACATCTGCCCTTTCATAAAACTTCCAAAGGATCTTTCTCTCTTTTATTTCTTTAAAACTTCGGATGAAAACCTGTATGGACAAAGTCAAGGGACTATTAACCCAAGATGGCTCCAAGGTGGAATCGGCCTGCAGAGAAAAACAAATATAGGAAAAGTTGATCAATAATTATGCGGGAATAGAGAATAAAATTGGTACACCCAAAAGTCAGGAGACGTCAGCAGAGAAAAGAGATGAATTTGCACCTTGTTTGAATATTTGGAGATCGGTAAAACTAGTAAAACTATTTAGTAATAGAGAAGATAAAACTCCTATCCCATACAACTTTGTCATAAGGTAGTCGTTAACCCGCAGAAGCCTCCCCCTAGAGGATGTCGTTCAATTGGAACTTGATAAGTTCAAGCCAAGATGCCATGCATTACTACCCTAAAACTATTTTCCTGGCATTTTAGTACATTTTTATCTATTTATGAATCTATTTTTCCTTTTTTAAAATAAGTGGGAGCTGTCATTTCTGTATTTCATTTTGCTTTTTACTTCTCAATGAACACCATAATAATCTTGGAAGCTTCCAGAATTTCAAGTCAGTGGCCCCCTTGGTGGGATTGTTCCGTATGAATAGGATTCATCTCATGAGTAATACTGTATTTTATATTAATAATAATTTAGCTGTGGAGTTCATTCTTTTCCTGAATCAACAGGGAACTGGAGATCTGTTTTAGATGTTATTTAAATTTTGTGTGTTTATAAAGTATTCCAAGGTGGTGTATGTTTACATAACTTGTAATTGTGGTCAGAAGAGTATTGTAAATATTATTATTATAGACTGCAGTACAGTATCTGCAAAAATACAGAACTGAGAAAAATGTTAGATACTCCGTTGCCTTACCACTGATTTTGCAATTACTGCAAATGGGACCCCCTGAATACCCATGCAAAAGTGTTGCAGAATCATTCCGAAACTGCAGTAACTTGTGTATTAGTGTTTCATGAGCCCTATAGGTGGTATATATCAATTTTGGACATTTTTGCAGATACTGCAGGTTTCCATTGTAGGGCAGAGTACCAAAGCCATCATAAGAAAGGAAGATTTTATTTACAAAATAATAGCATATGGAAAAATATCACAAAAAACTTTTAATTCGTAGTAGCTTACGAAAAAGATTGACTTTGTTTATCGAAATGACATTTTTTTATGTCGAATCTGTTCATGAAAACTAACAAACGAATCGATGTTCCTTTAAAATTCTCTTCTTCTGTGTCTTTTCAGAGCCGAAGAAAACATAAGGTTTATTAAAACCAAAGTAAGTATAATGTGAATTAAAACTTGGTTAAACTGTGTCTCTTTAATCCATCCCTGTTTTTATCATCAAGCGATGATCTCAGTCAGCAGAAACAGAAACCAAAATAAGAGTAGTTGCTTTACAATGTGATAATATGCATAAAACTCTGTCTCCATCCCGAGTCTTTCATGACCTATACTTGTGGGAAAATGCATAGACTGGTACATCTGCATAAAACACCGACCACGAAAAAATGTTTTGGCTCGTATGCAGTGACTTGAAGGGTGTTAGAAGTTGTATTAGTCCAGTGTTTAGATCGCATCATATAATCAGAATGCCAATGGGTTGTGTAGTGTCCCTGGATGAAACTGTCCAAAGGGAACAAAGGTGGAGTTTTGGTCCGCACCTCACATTGGTTGTTGCAGGTCAAGTCTGGTGGTTGGTAATGAGTTTGGGTGGTACGACCACAGGTTTTGAAACTGACGAGGTTGGGGTTAAGGAGCTGTGGTCAATCACATTCTCCCACAATAACTGCAACGTTGAGGAGACGGCGAAAATCGTTCAGCAAATTCTAGCCGAGAAAACTGGACCACAAGATTTTGCCAGAATCTTTTCTGCAAGGTTGGCACTGTCACGGGGAGCAAAACCTTGTCTGCCATCATGATTGCTGTTAATGTCAGGTTCATGAAGACCACCTTGTTGCATCCGTCAATAAGTAATTGCCTTACAACATGAAAGTAAGCATTAAAATTACATAATTCTCTAGTAACATTGAGGTTATTGCAATCATTTAGGTACAACATCGATGTGATGATGTTGAGTTCTCGTCGAGGTAAAGTTTTGATATACGAAGTGCCTTGAGATTGGTGATGTAGGCTATCGTAGATTTTTTAAGTGAATCCAGAAACTTCGCTTAGAATACGCAGGATTTACCGTCATAAATCTGGGTATATTGGACACAATAAATCCTGAGGAAAATAGAATTAATGAGCATACTGTATGCATGAAGGGAGAAGATAGAAATGAATGGAAAGGAGATTAATGAGATTTAAATAATCCAACAAAATCAAAGAAGGATTTAAGAGGTTGAATCCTTCAACAAAATCAAAGAAACAACAGGATTACTGGAAGTAGGTTGAATCCTACAGGTAAGAGGTGGAAATTTAGAGTTGGTGGGCAGTTAGTCCGTTTCTCTCTCTCTCTCTCTCTCTCTCTCTCAAAGCAATGTAGTAATTTCTCTCTCTCTCTCTCTCTCTCTCTCTCTCTCTAACAGCAATAGAATAATCATACATTGAATTATTACATAGAAAATGCAATTATGTCTCCATAGACTATGTTAATGGGATATCTAAGCCATTTGTCTATATATTTGTATATATGTGTATGTATGTGTATATAGGTATATGTGTATGTGTAATCATTTATGTATTCTGTGACTATCTATGTATATGCACAATTTAATTCGTATAAATACAGATTTATGTGTATTTGTTAATGTTTGTAGGCTTTTATGTGATTGTATTAATGTGTAGGTGTATATATGGCACATACATGTGTATATGTATGCAGATGTATGTATATACACATGAGTATGTATATACACAGGTGCATTAGCTTTTGTTTACATTTGAAGTAGTGTACTTAGGCCTATATATGTTTTACATGTGTATATGTATATCAATGTCTATACACAATACACTGGCATATACACACTCATACACACATACACATGTGTATCTGTGTATTTTATGGGCTATATAGTAAGTGTTTTGTTAAATATGTAGAAAATCACCTAAATATTATAATTACTGTAAATGTCTTAGTTGGCTACAGGCAGCCTATATTGTTCACTTGTTTGGGATGAATTAATTTTAATATTTTTTTTTTGTTTTTTTTGTTTTGTCATTTGTTTTGTGGTGTTGTCTTTAATAAATCAATGTATTAGTAAATTTTCTTCCCTAATAAATTTATTCATCAGCCTGAAAACAAGTAGTATTTTCTTGTGGTTGTTGTATTGTCTGTAAGAGTAACAATTGTTACCCAAACAAACAACTCTCCACTGAAAACTCTGACAAGACTGACCTTTTTGTCTCAACAACCAATCAGAACTCTTCTTTACACAGCCCAGCCAATGGGAGGATGGCTTTTAAATACCCTTATTGAAAAGCTCAAGTTCTCAGCCAATCAGAAACGAGAGTCTGTAATCCTGTCTCCTGATTGGTCCAGGGAGAATTGGGCAATGATTTTCCAGCAGTCTGGGACAAGACTTAGTGTTTATAGCTAGAGTGAAAATAGTGACTTTTTTTATGGAATTAATTGTAAGTTTATTCATTATTTTGCAATGTCTTTTTATTCTGGGTCATGTTGGGATCATGCTGAGTCACATTAGGTCACATTTTGGGCATTCATTGACCAATTTATAACCCAAAATAGGGTTTCATGAAAGTGTGAAGTGAGTAGGGGCCCCATGAAATTGTCAAAACTGCCCAAAATTCGAGGAAAATGATAGATTCTTGATCAAATTGCTGTCACATTGTGTCAATTTAGATCACATTGTGTCGTACTGGGTCACACTGGGTTATGTTGGTCACATTTTGGGCATTCATTGACCAATTTATGACCCAAAATAGGGTTTTATTGATGTGTGGAGAGAGTAGGAGGCCCATTAAATTGTCAAAAGTGCCCCAAATTTGAGGAAAATGATAGATTCTGGGTCAAATTGGTGTCACATTGTGTCAATTTAGATCACATTGTGTCATATTGGGTTACATTGGTCACAATTTGGGCATTCATTGACCAATTTATGGCCCAAAATAGGGTTTTATTGAAGTGTGAAGGAAGTTAGGGGTCATCAAATTGTCAAAACTGCCCAAAATTTGAAGAATTTCATAGATTCAAGGTCAAACAGGACCACATTGGGTCATCTGGGTCATACTTGATCATGCCCAAAGGTATTTATGGGGTTTGACCAATAAATGACCTAAATTGGGTATCATTTGAAGAGTGAAGTTGGTTTAGTTCTAGTGAATGGTGATAAATGCTCAGATATTGTGGAATTTACTAGATTCTGGGTCCAATTGGGGTCAATATAGGTCACATTCAGTGTTCAGTGACCAATTAATGCCCCATAATTGAGTTTTATTAAAGGCTTAAATTTTAGGCTCCCACAGTCCTCTGCAGAGTCTGGTATGTGGTTATTTGACCTAATTTGACCTTTTTCTTAATAAGGTCACTTAAATGTGGTGTATTAGGCTAAATGACACCTTATGTAGGATAGGTCAGTGTCATCTCCTAGGCTGTAACAACTGGTTATAGATACAGGTTAATTATGACATGACATATGGGTTATAGGTCAGTGATGACCTGTTATAGTTATTTAAACTGTTTACAACCTTCATAGTCACTGGAACAATCCTGGCCAAATTTAAGGTTATAGGCCAAATTAGGTCATACTGAGGCTGTTATGTTATAACTCTCTCTCTCTCTCTCTCTCTCTCTCTCTCTCTCTATTGCGTTCGTCACCCACCACACAACTGATTATTCTCCCTCGATATTTGAGCCTAAAGTTGCATTTTTTTTATTGTTGTTTTAACCTCACTCCGGCAGGAAATCTATTAAAATTATATATCATTAAAAATTTCAGTTATCGATCTATTTAACTGTATAAAGATAAAGCAAATATATTACTATCTGTAATTTTGCCAAATTTTTGAAAAATATATCTTTCTCCGATCAGCCAACTCGTACCAGCGGTGGGAATGTATTTTTTTTTAATTTTTACATTTTTGTATCTATGTTTGTTGCTTATCATGTGGCACAAATGATATTGAATTATATATCAGTGTAAAGGTAATTTATCATATTATTTCACGATATATTGTGAAACATGATATATTAATATTCAGATTTACTGAGAATTTTTTAATAAGAGTCACATAAACAGCTATTCCGCTCGGCGAACTTAACGACGCCAATGATCTATATTTTACAGTTTTTTGAAAGCGATTTATCATACCATACGTAGCTCAAATAGTAGTAAATAGTACATCATCGGAAAGTTAATTTATCAGGCTTTAACAAGATGTAAACAGGAGTGATATATAATTTTTCTACGATTTATCATGAATTGTTAAAAAAGTAGTACGATTTTTTTTTCGTTACGGCTAACATTTACTCGTAATATCGATATTTAATTTGAAAATTTTCGTGATTTTAAGCATATCATGATAAAGACCAACTCTTTAGCTTTAAAATGACACCTAATTCATTATCGTAGCTTCAAATATGACGTCATACGGAGCGATTGAAAAAAATAATTGGTAGGAATTTTCGTTTAGTGAAGTTCGTATCCTCGCCGAAAAAGACGTTAGTTATTCTTTTTCTCTCTCTCCCTCTCTCTCTCTACGTCGTCTGCAATCAGGGACGACGATAATGGCCTCATTTCTATTTAAATAATTTGAAATTGACGGAATTAGAGCCGTATAAATTTGGGAAATATATCATAGATGATTCAGAAGCCATGAAATAGATAAAAATTGGGTCATTAAATAAAATAATGGATGAAAAATCGACGCATTCGAGTATGAATAAAAATCTTCCATTTTCTTTTCCGAGGACTTCAGTAGCGATTAAAAACGCTATTTTACACCTTTCTCCTTCTCTCTTACATTCTCTCTCTCATTTTCAGTTGCATTTATAACGAATTTATTACGTTTGTCTTCGTTACCATTTATTTAACTCAATCATCGAATGTATTGTGGTGGCCTGGCTCGTGGGGGATGTACGATTCTGATCTTAAGGGACCGTGTTCAGCGAATCCCCTTTAGACCGATTTTAACGCTAAAATAGGTTGAATTTGGAGGTTTAAAGTGTTTTCAAAGGTTATTAATCCTTATTAGTGTTGTTAGAACGGATTTTTTCCCGTTTATCGTCGTTAAGATTCGTTTTATTGCGATTTCGGTCGATACCTTGGTGGCCTGTAAAGGGTCTACTGTGACGTCATCGTCCATCTCATTGGAATGGCGGGAAAATGAAATATCGTCTGCGCCGTACAAAAAAGGCTGCTTTTAATCTTGTTAAAATGACTTTTCTATTGAATTAGTGTAAAACTGTTAGAAAAATACATCGGGATTAAGAAAACGACTTTCAAAACGGGATGCCGGACGAAAATCGATAAGGAAGATCGAAATAGAGGTATGGTTTCCCAAGGCAAACTCAATGTAAATTGCTCTTACATATTTGAGTTGATTTAACACTTGATAGGATGTATTTAACGTTATATAACTCATTTTATGCGTTATATAACTCATTATCGTTCATATAACGAACTCCATTACGTTAAATTAGACTTATCTTCGTCAATATTCGTCAATTTCATTCTTCAATTTCATCCTTCAATTTCGTTCTTCAAAAATGGCGCCAAAATCAGACGTCGTCGACGATCGGGGCCGACGAAAATGCTTTCATTTCTTCGTAATTATATTGAAAATGAATGAACTGGAGCAGTACAAATTTGGGAAATATATCGTGGATGGTTTATAAGCCATAATTTAGATAAACACTGGTTCACTGAATGAAATAATGGACGGAGAAGCGAATCATTTTTATGCCCATTTGGCCGAGTCATATGCTCAAATACGGGATATTGGGCGGAATACAATGTATTTATAGGTTTTTAAATCATCATCGTCGTCATTATAACGTATTTTATTCCCTTTAACTTCGTTATTACTCTTTTTATTTCATTATCATAGTAATGATAATGTATTTGATTCTGTTTAACTTCGTTATTACTCTTTTTATTCCAATTATCTAAGAAAATCTTACTGGCTTCGACATGGAATAGGCCTAAGTCATGTCGTCTGCTGTCGAGGCAGACAATTTACCGCCATTGTTCGTCTTTTAAATGAAATTCACTTTATATGGCGCGAAATTTGTTCTTAAAATAAATCGTAATGAAGAAACAATCGTAAAAATTGAACGACCAACGGAAATCGATAACGAAAAGCGAGAGCAATAACTCTCTCGCATAGAGATAAATCCAACATGGCCGACCGTTAATCCAACAAATACCCATCGATTTGTTACTTGTATCCATGACATCCATCAAAACATTCTCCTGCGAACTGAAATCGCCCCATTTTTAAGAAATCCTCTTTCATTTCTATATGTTTTGACCCTCGAATGCGTTAATTAGCGGCGAAATTTGATCCAAGTGGGTTAAATAGTATTTAATTACGTGATTATCCTGGAATGACGTCAGCCGAACGTCGGCGTGACTTCAGGCCTCAGAGATCGAGTCTCGGAGACGAAATCGATCAAAATTCAATAAAATCGTTCATAATTTGATCTTATTTTCGCCCTGAAATGAGTTTTGTAGTGGCAGGGATCATTTGAAGTAGGAATCATGACCTGGAATGCTCTGAATTCTTCGGAATCCTAATAGCCAGATGCTCCTACTAGGGTAGCAGGCCTTGCCATTGGTAGCCAAGTATTGAGGCTATAAAGCCACTATCTTCCTTTCAGGCATATTTATTCATTCCTATTTAATTTACTGGTTGCTACTTGGTCCTATTTATAAGTCTAGAACCTTCAAAGAATATAACCTAGTAGCCCTAACTGGCTATTTAAGTGTCAGGCCTCTCAGGATCTTCAATAGCCTGACCTAACCTTGATACCCTCAGACAGGAGACATTTTATCTATATTTATATTTAAAACCTGATAAAGCCTTTCTCAGATGATTAATGCCTACAGTATGCCATCCTAAGCCAGATATAATTCATACTGCAGTAATTCCAGGTTAGTTGAGGGTACAGTGGGCATTTCCACGTATGCCAAGCTATGCCCAGGGAATTCTTGGCTTTATAGGGATACTAGTAATTAAATAGGACCGGATATTAGTCGGTAAATTAAATTTCCTTAAATTATCCAAATTAAAACAATTAAAAATGTTCAGAGATTAATCACTAAATTGAATTTCCTTAAATTATCCAAAATAAAACAATTAAAAATGTTCAGAGATTAATCACTAAATTAAATTTCCTTAAATTATCCAAAATAAAACAATTAAAAATGTTCAGAGATTAATCACAAAATTAAATTTCCTTAAATTATCCAAAATAAAACAATTAAAAATGTTCAGAGATTAATCACTAAATTAAATTTCCTTAAATTATCCAAAATAAAACAATTAAAAATGTTCAGAGATTAATCACTAAATTAAATTTCCTTAAACTATCCAAAATAAAACAATTAAAAATGTTCAGAGATTAATCACTAAATTAAATTTCCTTAAACTATCCAAAATAAAACAATTAAAAATGTTCAGAGATTAATCACTAAACTAAATTTCCTTAAACTATCCAAAATAAAACAATTAAAAATGTTCAGAGATTAATCACTAAATTAAATTTCCTTAAATTATCCAAAATAAAACAATTAAAAATGTTCAGAGATTAATCACTAAATTAAATTTCCTTAAACTATCCAAAATAAAACAATGAAAAAATGTTCTGGGTGAAGCTTTCACATCCCTATATAAATCTGGCTTTTATGATGACGGAGTTAATTCAATGCTTCTTTACTTAATGAGGAGAATTAATGACTTTCAAAACAACATAATTGCTAATTAACTCCTCATAGGTATGTGGTTATGTGTAAATGGAGGTGGAGCTTTGTATGTTGAATGTAAATGACAGAAAAATGTTGAATATTTTGCAGTGGTGAAACAGGAGATTTACTATTAGTTCACTATTAGTCATGCAACATGAGATTCACTACTAGTCATGCAACAGGAGGTTCACTATTATTTCACTATCAGTTATGCAATATGAGATTCACTATTAGTTAGGAAAAAAGGAGATTCACTATTAGTTCACTATTAGTCATGCAACAGAAGACTCACTATTAGTTCATTATTAGTCATGCAACAGTAGATTTACTATTAGTTCGCTATTCGTCATGCAACAATAGGTTCACTATTAGTTCACTATTAATCACGCAACAAGAAAATCACTATCAGTTCACTATTAGTTATGCAACAGGAAATTCACAATTAGTTCACAATTAGTAATGCAACAGGAGATTCACTATTAGTTATGAAAAAGGAGATTCACTTAGTTCGCTATTAGTCATGCCAAAAAATATTCACTATTAGTTCACTATTAGTCATGCAACAGGAAATTCGCTATTAGTTCACTATTAGCCATGCAAAAGGAAATTCTCTATTAGTTCACTATCAGTCATACAACAGGAGATTCACTATTATTTATGAAACAGGAGATTCACTATTATTTCACTATCAGTTATACAACAGAAGGTTCATTATTAGTTATGACAAAGGAGATTCACTACTAGTTCACTATTAGTCATGCACCAGGAGACTCGCTATTAGTTCATTAGTAGTCATAAAACAGGAGATTTACTATTAGTTCATTATTAGTCAAACAACAGGAGGTTCACTATTAGTTCACTATTAATCATGCAACAGGAAATTCACAATAAGTTCACTATTACTCATGCAACAGGAGATTCACTATTAGTTCACTATTAATCATGCAACAAGAAATTCACTATTAGTTCACTATTAGTCATGTAACAGGAGATTCATTATTAGTTATGAAAAATAGATTCTCTTAGTTCACCATTAGTCATGCCAAAGAAGATTCACTATTAGTTCACTATTAGTCGTGCAACAGGAGATTCACAATTTGTACACTATTTGTCATGCAACAGGAGATTCACTATTAGTTATAAAACAGGAGATTCACTATTAGTTCACTATTAGTCATGCAACAGGAGATTCACTATTAGTTATAAAACAGGAGATTCCCTATTAGTTCACTGTTAGTCATGCAACAGGAGATTCACTATTTGTTACTATTTGTTATGCAACAGAAAATTCACTATTAATTCACTATGATTCATTAAACAGGAGATTCACTATTAGTTCACTATTAGTCATGCAACAGGAGATTCACTATTAGTTATAAAACAGGAGATTCCCCATTAGTTCACTGTTAGTCATGCAACAGGAGATTCACTATTAGTTACTATTTGTTATGCAACAGAAAATTCACTATTAGTTCACTATGATTCATTAAACAGGAGATTCACTATTAGTTCACTATTAGTCATGCAACAGGAGATTCACTATTAGTCATGAAACAGGAGATTCACTATTAGTTACTATTTGTTATGCAACAGAAAATTCACTATTAGTTCACTATTGATCATGCAACAGGAAATTCACTATTTGTTCAGTATTCATCATGCAACAGGAAATCCACTATTAGTTCACTATTAGTTATAAAAGGAGATTCACTATTAGTTCACTATTAGTCATGCAACAGGAGATTTACTATTAGTTCACTATTAGTCATGCAACAGGAGATTCACTATTAGTTCACTATTAGTAGTGCAACAGATTTACTATTAGTTATGAAACAGGGGATTCACTGTTAGTTCACTATTAATTCTGCAACAGGAGATTCATTATTAGTTCAGTATTAGTCATGCAACATGAGACTCACTATTAGTTCATTATTGGTCATGCAACAGGAAATTCACTATTAGTTCACTATTAGTCATGCAACAGGAGATTCACCATTAGTTCACTATTATTCATGCAACAGGAGATTCACTATTGGTTCAGTGTCAGTACAGCATATGACGTACATTTTAGGGCACACTGTAATCAACAAATAATAATAATAATAATAATAATAATAATAATAATAATAATAATAATAATAATAATAATAATAATAATAATAATAATACTATTCTGTGTCTTGAGTAAAATGATGTCCAGACTTTTGGTAAATTATCCACAAGATTTGTATTGATTTTTCTTGTGGTTTTGTATAATGACATTAGAAATTGTTATATTAAAAGTATCTTTATTAAAGGGATTAACTCCATCTTGTCTTTGTCTGTGCATGTGTCTGTGTGTGTCTGTTACCTAATAAAATATCAGGCTGAAACTACGACAGCAAATATAAATAGAAATAAGCCACAAATCTCTCTCAGTGCTTCAGGACTTTTCTCAAACTGGAACTAATGTTTCTTCTGTGCTTCCATTCCAGAGTCTCCTGGTGGGTGCTTCCAGACCAGAGGAACTCCTGGATAAGCTGGAAGGTTCCAGGCAGCAGAATAATCAGAACCAGTTGGCAAAGTAAGTTTCTGATGGCATCTCAAGTTCAAAGGTCGGTTGCTGGGTGAATGTCTGTGTTTTCTGTGTGTGTGTGTGTCTGTAACGGTTAGGGGATGTTAGTAGCCCCTTAGGGAAATACTATTGAGATCAGTGACCGCCTTATGGTTTAGCTGAAAACTGTGCCTGTTCTATCAAATACTGACCATTTTGGAAACCACTGTTGTTGTTCCATGATATCAGTCGTATGGTCCAGTTTTTTATGGTGAGACACTGTAACTCATATAGTGAATTGTGATTTAGGGTGACACACTGTAAACTCATATAGTGAATTGTGATTCAGGACGAGACACTGCAAACTCATATAGTGAATTGTGATTCAGGATGAGACACTGTAAACTCATATAGTGAATTATGATTCCTTCTGCAAGCTGTAGTGCATCTTGAAAGCATTTCACTGATTCTATCATTGCTTTGATGCAAAATTTCTAGCTCAAATTTGGGCTTATATTGTTAAATCAGAGCTTTATATAAAGCTTCATAAAGCTTCCCCTTAAACGAGTGCTTTGGATAACTTTAATCTCAGAGACTGAGATGGTTTGTACATGTAGTGGGAAGGTGTCAGGGAAAGTTGACTGGAAAAGCAGTAGATTTGGGAGTAATAATGACTTCTTGGATGCCCCAGGGAATCATTGGAAAAGGGGAGTGTTGCTTACAGTACACCTTCCACAGCACACAGTATGCTTTGCTGCACTGCTTTCTGCCTCTTTATATTCTCCAGTAATAAATCTTTATCTTGCTTAGAAACTGCTGGACCAATTTCAACCAAATTGTTTATGAATTGGTATGAATTGCTTAATATCTCATTTGCATAAATTTCAATTCCTTTGCTTTTTATTATTATTAAGGGATTCCATTATTATTATTATTATTATTATTATTATTATTATTATTATTATTATTATTATTATTATTATTATTATTAACGTAATTTTGATGAAAATCATTTTGATGAAAAAAGATATTCAGAAGAAAATAAAAATCTCCCATTGACATCCTCACCATCACAGATTACTGAGGGCCTTATGGGGGAAAATCAAATTATTAAAGGCTTATGGGAGAAATTATATAAACTCACAATTACTCATTCCCAACTCTCCAACTCATTACCAACTCTCCAACTCGCTCTCCAACTCATTACCAACTCTCCAACTCGCTCTCCAACTCACTCTCCAACTCACTACATCTCATTACCAACTCTCCAACTCACTACATCTCATTACCAACTCTCCAACTCACTACAACTCACTCTCCAACTCTCCAACTCACTCTCCAACTCACTGCAGCTCATTACCAACTCTCCAACTCACTCTCCAACTCAGTACAACTCATTACCAACTCTCCAACTCACTCTCCAAGTCTCCAACTCACTGCAGCTCATTACCAACTCTCCAACTCACTCTCCAACTCACTACAACTCACTCCCCAACTCTCCAACTCACTACAACTCACTCTCCAGCTCACTACAACTCATTACCAACTCTCCAACTCACTCTCCAACTCTCCAACTCACTGCAGCTCATTACCAACTCTCCAACTCACTACAACTCATTACCAACTCTCCATCTCACTACAACTCATTACCAACTCTCCAACTCACTACAACTCACTCTCCAACTCTCCAACGCACTACAACTCACTCTTCAACTCTCCAGCTCACTCTCCAACTCACTACAACTCATTATTTCATGTTGAATCCTATAAAGGAAAGGCTGAGGTACAAATGATTTGTAATGCCTATACATACAATTTATCTATAAAAATGTCTATTCAAGGAGTATTTCTATACACACAATTTAATTTATCTATAAACATGTCTATTTAAGGAGTATGTCTATACATATACAATACTATATATCTATAAACACATCTATTTAAGGTGTCTGTAAATAGTTATATATAGGAAGAAAAGTCTTGTCCTAATTTTGAGGTCCTTAGTATTGCATTAACCCATAGGATAGATTTTACATAGATTTTATCATTATTTTCCTATTTGTCCCTATAGGACAATTATATATGTGTGTATATAGGTATAATGAATATGTGTGTATATAGATATAATGAATATACGTATAAATAGATATAATAAATATATGTATATATAGATATAATGAATATATGTATATATAGATATAATGAATATATGTGTGTATAGATATAATGAATATATGTATATATATGTATTAATGAAGGTCCATCTTATTATTAAGGTCAAATTGGTACAAATTACTTAATCTCTCTCTCTCTCTCTCTCTCTCTCTCTCTCTCAGATAGAAACCTCATTATCTGCCAGTTTTATGAGTCATCTACATTACTCTCCCTCTCTCCCTCTCTCTCTCTCGAGCCTTAAGTAGCATTTTTAATTTTTTTAGCCTCATTCCAAATATACAATCTATAAAAATTATATATCATTGAAAAGTTCACTTATAGATCTATTCAACTATATAAAGAAAATTTAAATATATTAATATTTGTAATTTTGACAAATTTTTGAAAAATATATCTTTCTCCGATCGGACAACTTGTACCAGCAGTAGGAATGTCATTTTTTTTTAGCATTTTTTTTATATCGATGTTTGTTAGTGTTATGTGGCTCAAATACTATTGAATGATATATCATTGTAAAGGTAATTTATCATACTATTTCACTATATATTGGGAGATATGATATATTAATATTTCGATTTACTGAGAATTTTTTAATAAGGGTCATATAAACCACTATTCCACTCTTCGAACTGACGACGCCAATGATCTATATTTTACAGTTTTTTGAAAGCGATTTATCATATCATACGTAGCTTAAATAGTGATAAATATTATACCATTGGAAAGGCAATTTATCAGGTTTGAACAAGGTGTAAACAGAAGTGATATATCACTTTTCTCCGATTTATCATGAATTGTTAAAAAAAAAGTAATACGATTTTTTTCGCCACTTCTGACTTTTACTCATGATATCGATACTTATTTTTTATTTTTAGGTGTTTTTAAATATACCAAGATAAAGATCAACTCTTTCGCTTTAAAATGACACCTAATTCATTAACGTAGCTTCAATTATAACTTTACATCGAGCGATGAAAGAAAATTATTGCCATAGAAATTTGCACTTTAGTTACCCCAAATCCTGGAAACATTCTCTCTCTTCTCTCTCTCTCTCAGAAGAGAACGTTATTTATATGTTATTTGGGTGAGATACATACTTATTTTTTTTTAGCAAATTTTGTAAAAACCAAATAAATAAATTTGCGCTGACAGCCTACCAACCTATTATTCTCGCTCGATATTCGAGCCTTAAGTTGCATTTTTAATTGTCGTTTTAACCTCAGTCCCGGTAGAAAATATATTAAAATTATATATCATTAAAAATTTTATTTATCGATCTATTACACTGTATAAAGATAATGTAAATATATTAATATTTATAATTTTGCCAAATTTTTGAAAAATATATCTTTCTCCGATCGGCCAACGTACCATTATTAAATAAAATAATGGATGGAAAAGCAACGCATTCTAATATGAATCAAAATATTCACCATCGATAATAATCTTAGTTATTCTTTCCCGGGGACCTCGATTGCAAATAAAAACACCATTTCCCATCTTTCTCTTTCTCTCTTACACTCTCTCTCTCTTTTACTGTTGCGTTTGTAACGAATTTATTACGTTTATCTTAGTTATTTATTTATTTAGTTCAATAATCGAATGCATCCCATGATACGAATCAAAACGTCGTCCTACAGATTGAAATCATCTTATTTAGACCAAATAAGCTTTAATTTCTATATTTTTTCACCCTCGAATTCGTTAATTAGTGGCAGAATTTGACCCAAATGGGTTAAATAGTACTTAATTACGTTATTACCTTGGAATGACGTCAGCCAAACCTCGGCGTGATTTCAGGCCTCAGAGATCGAGTCTCGACGACAAAATCGATGAAATTTAATAAAATTAGTCATAATTTTAATATATTTTCATCCTGGAATGAGTTTTGTAGTGGCAGGGATTATTTGCAGTAGGAATAATGATCGGTAATTATCTAGGTTCTTTGGAATCCTTATAGCCAGAGGTTCCTACTAGGGTACAAGACCTAGCCATTAGTAGCCAAGTATTTTGGCTATCTATCTATTTATCTATCTGCTTCGTCGTGTAACCTTTGTATTTGATCAAATTTAATATATTTGTTGCTATTTGGTCCTATTTATCAATTTAAAATCGTTAATGAATATATCATAGTAGGCCCTAGCTTGGCTATTAGCTTAAAGCTATTGAATATACCCCACAGGGTCTCGAATACCCTGACCTAACCTTGATACCCTCAGACAGGAGACATTTATGTCTATATGAACATTTAAAACCTGATAAAGCCTTTCTCAGATGATGAATGCCTACAGTAGGCCATCCTAAGCCAGATATAATTCATACGTCTGCAGTAATTACAAAGACGGTAATTCCTCTTGACGTAAGATGATGACCATCCGTACTTCTGCGTAGAAGGTTACACTAAACTTTAAAGGTTATCTATTATATTCCTGGGAAGTATTCCATAACAGGGGCTAAACGCATGCCTTCCCCGGGTTGGTCGAGGGTACGGTGGTCATTTTCCACCTCTGCCAAGCTATGCCCAGGGAATTCTTTTTTCTACAGGTATAGTAGTAATGAAACAGGACCAGATATTAATCCGTAAATTAAATTTCCTTAAATTATCCAAAATAAAACAATGAAAAATGTTCTGGATAAAGCTTTCCCATCCCTATATAAATCTGGCTTTCGTAATAATGCAGTTAATGCAATATTTATTTGCTTAATTAGGAGAATTAACGACTTGAAAAACTTAATACACTGCTGATTCACTGCTTGGAGGTATGTGGGCATGTTTAAATGGAGGTGGAATATGTATATTGAATGTAAATGATGTAAAATGTTGAATATTTTACAATGTACTGAATGTGTGGTGTATATGGCTTGTGTATTGAAACAGTATGAAATTGGGTGATCGGCAGAGAGATAATGTGACCTTAGCCATCATGATTTATGTGAAGATTCATGGCCGGAATATGTTGGGAAAATAATATTACATATAAGAAAATATCAGAGATATAAGTCCAGAGTTTGGAAAACTGACTTGGACCTCAAAGACTGAGATGGTTTGGACATGTAGTAGGAAGGTACGAGGGAACGTTGACCAGAAAAGCAGTCGATTTGGAAGTAATGGATCATTGCCATCCTTATAAGGATATGTCACTTATTATATAAGGATGATTAGGACACAAAGCCTTTCCTAACCAGGTTAAAAAAATATATATCAATAATAGACGGAAATTTATATTAAGAGTATTTGGTCATATACTCCATATTTTGTTAAGGAGAATAGCAGCAATATTTGTCTATTCCTTCATAGCTTTAGCTTTGAAGGTTTGTGTGTGTATGTTTGTGTTTGTGTGTACATACACATCTATATATACAGGTCTATATACATACTGTATACATACATACATGTATACAAAGTTGACAAGGAAACCGTTTAGACAAACTAGAAAAAGTATTCACCCAAATCTTGATACTTTGTGTAACAGAGGCCCTGATATAATTATGAATTACACAGTACACAGCACATTACTCTCCCTGCTGTGTACCTGCTGTGTCATTTACACATAATACACATCTCCGTGTGTAACTAGAAGGTCTTTGCAAGCTGCATAAAAGATGATCTTGTTATTTTCTCTGTAAATCAGATAAGCTTTTCATATTGTACGTCGAAGATGCCAGGGTGGTTTGGTAAAGGTGTGTCTGCAATGTGTATGTGAGATGGAATGCTGTGTATGTGTGTATGTATGTGTGTATGTGTGTGTGTGATGCCACTAGTGACAAGCTGGATATGGTTGGATCCTGTAGTGAAAATGTGAGAACACTTAATCTCCTTTCCGAGGTCCTAATCAGCTATTAAAATTGGTGGTGGAAGTCTTCAACCTTCATGATACCCCATTCAAACTCACAGCCCCCCAAAAGGGCAGTGCCCCACATATGCCCTATTTTAGTGGGTACGGCCAGTCGGAAATTGGGCGCGGGTACGGTGACCTCCTGGGAGAAGGTTAGGATGAAAAGAGTATATAACTATTTCACATCTCACGAAGGATAAGTTGCAGTCGAAGGGATTTGTGATGTTGCAATATATTTTATCTATAAGTCTGTAGGATTTAGGAATGTGGGAATAATTAGTGTCTTATCATGGCCATCCTTATAGGATGTACTGTAGGAATTCATCTTCGTTTAATCCTGGTTATAAAAGGATTATAAAAATTTGTCGGCTGCATAAAAGCTTAATTGGGTCTCTAAATTGAATAAAGCAATTTAACCCAAATTGTATATTGAAGAAACTTGTAGACAGCCTTAGACATTAAGCCCCTGAGTAGACGCCGGGCTCGTTACATTCGCAAGCACCGAAAGCGCTTGATTTGTAGACGCTTCAACGGGACTTGTAGGCGTTTAGGATTGCTCTCTGTTGCAAGGAAAGGCAATTTGGTTAGAAGCAACGTTGCTCTTTACATAATGGATAGATAATGGTATCCAGAGGTTCCTTAACTGGGGACGGTAATATAGTCGTGGTTCCTACGACTGGAAAGTTTCCAGGTGTGATATTAATTGCAATATTCACCTATCTTGTAGATTTCCTTTATAGAAATGTTCTCCCTTTGTTCCTTATCCTGCATGTTAACCAACCCTTCTGATTCCTTTGTCATTTTTGCAGGATGCTTCATCATGTTGACAAGAATGAGGTCTGTTTGATGTCTACGGAGACTTCTCCGTCCCTTCCAGTTCATTCTGAGCGTTGAGATGAGCTTGCATGGAATTCCAGATGTGAAAATGAGTTGATATAAGTCAGCAGTGACTATTTTTGCAACATCAGAGGGTCTCTTGACTGTAGAGGAATCTTAAAATCTATCTGATTTATCAGTTAACCTACAGATAATTAAAATCTTTGTAATGGAAACTCAGTAGTCAGCATATACATACTGGAGTATTGTATTCTTGAGAGAATAAATGTGTTGGGTTGAGTCCTTGTGCTGGAAATTGGTATTAGATTACAATGATTACACTGCTCTAGGAATCTTGGGTCAGGAGACAGACATCTCATCAACATCTATAGAAATATAAATATGGAATTGATTTGTGGGCCCTGATAAGCATTGGTCAGCCAGGTTGAATAGGTCATGTACTGTTTCCTGTGCCTGACTGGAGTTTAAATGATGTAAGGAAGGGGGCTAGTGATACTTTGGGCTGATTTTTGATGGGGCTACACACAGCTGGGGATCTGAAATACTTGTCAGAAGTTGGGTGACAGAACTATGGAAGTGCCATTCAAAGGTTGATAGTGAAAGATAATTTGAAGCTAAATAGCAAGGGTCTGAGATGTCTTGCAGTGCTCTCTTACCAAATACTTTCATGAGCAGTTTTTGATCCGCCGTTACAATGAATTTGCTCGACAGTGCAATGGTAGCATATTGCAATTCAGCTGCCCATGTCAAAATGGTTACTTACTAATGTTACCTTTCATCTCGAGTTGTCTGTGCTTGTGGAAGCATTATTGCTTTCTTGCTTGACCCTTTGCATGCAATCAACTTTGCAATAGACAGAGAAAGGTGTATTGTTATTATCTCTCTCTCTCTCTCTCTCTCTCTCTCTCTCTCTCTCTCTCTCTCTCTCTCTCTTTCTCTCTCTCTCTCTACAATTTAGGTTCTTTTATTACTTGAGTATTTTAATGTTTTACTTAAATACATTTTATTTATATTTGTTTGTAATTGATCTATTTTTCTATGAGTTCAGTATTAGTTATGCAACAGGAGATTCACTATTAGTTCACTATTAGTCGTGCAACAGGGATTCATTACTAATTATGAAAAAAGAGATTCACTATTAGATCACTATTAGCCATGTAACAGGAGATTCACTATAAGTTCACTATTAGTCGTACAACAGGAGAGTCACTATTAGATCACAATTAGTCATGCAACAGGAGATTCATTATTAGTTCACTATTAGTCATACAACAGGAAATTCACTATTAGCCATGCAACAAGAGATTCACAATCAGTCATGCAATAGGAAATTCACTATTAGCTCACAATTAGTAATGCAACAGGAGATTCATTATTAGTTCACTATTAGTCATACAACAGGAAATTCACTATTCACTATTAGCCATGCAACAAGAGATTCACTATTAGTCATGCAACAGGAAATTCATTATTAGCTCACTATTAGTAATGCAACAGGAGATTCATTATTAGTTCACTATTAGTCATACAACAGGAATTTCACTATTAGTTCACCATTAGTCATGCAACAAGAGATTCACTGTTAGTTCACTATTAGTCTGGCATCTGGAAATTCACTATTAATTTAGTATTAGTCATGCAACAGGAGATTCACTATTAATTCACTATTTGTCATGCAAAAAGAGGTTTACTATTAGTTCACTGTTAGTCATAGGGCAGGAGATTCACTATCAGTTATGAAAAAGGAGATTCACTATAAGTTCACTATTAATCAAGCAACAGGAGATTTACTATTAGTTCACTATTAGTCAAGAAACAGATTCACTATTAGTTCCCTATTAGTCATGCATAAGGAACCTCACAATTAGTTATGAAACAGATGATTCACTATTAGTTCACTATTAGTCTTGCAACAGGAAATTCACTATTTGTTCACTATTAGTCTTGCAACAGGAGATTCACTATTAGTTCATTTTCATCATGCAACAGGAGATTCACTATTAGTTCACTATTAGTCATGCATCAGGAGATTTATTATTAGTTCACCATTCGTCATGCAACAGGAGATTCACTATTAGTTCAGTATTAGTTATACAACAGAAAAATTCACTATTAGTTCATTATTTGTCATGCAACAGGAGATTCACTATTAGTTCATTATTTGTCATGCAACAGGAGATTCATTATTAGTTCAGTATTAGTCATGCAACAGGAAAATTCACTATTAGGTCACTATTCATCATCTGACAGGAGATTCACTATTAGTTCAGTATTAGTTATGCAACAGGATAATTCACTATTAGTTAACAATTAGTCATGCAACAGGAGATTCACTATTAGTTCACCATTAGTCATGCAACAGGAAATTCACTATTAGTTCACTATTAGTTGTGCAACAGGAGATTCATTATTAGTTCACTATTATTCATGCAACAGGATATTCATTATTAGTTCACTATTAGTCATACAATAGGAAATTCACCATTAGTTCACTATTAATCATGCAACAGAAGATTCACTATTAGTTCACTATTAGCCATGCAATAGGAGAGTCACTATTAGTTCACTATTTGTCATGGAATATGAAATTCACTATTAGTTCACTATTAGTCATGCAACAGGGGATTCACTATTAATTATGAAAAAAGAGATTCACTTAGTTCACTATCAGCCATGCAACAGGAGATTCACTATTAGTTTACTATTAGTCATACAAAAGGAAATTCACTATTAGTTCACTATTAGTCATGTAACAAGAGATTCTCTATTTTTCATGCAACAGGAAATTCACTATTAGTTAACTATTAGTCATGCAACAAGAGATTCACTTTTAGTTCACTATTAGTCTGGCATCTGGAAATTTACTATTAATTTAGTATTAGTTATGCAACATGAGATTCACTATTAGTTCACTATTAGTCATGCAACAGGATACTCACTATTAGTTTATTATTAGTCATGCAATAGGAAATTCACTATTTATTCAGTATTCATCATGCAACAGGAAATTCACTATTAGTTCACTATTAGTTATGAAAAAGGAGATTCACTATTAGTTCAGTATTAGTCATGCAACAGGAGATTCACTATTAGTCATACAATAGGAGATTCACTATTAGTTCACTATTTGTCATGCAACAGGAGATTCACTGTTAGTTCACTATTAATCATGTAATATGAGATTCACTATTAGTTCACTATTTGTTATGCAACAGGAGATTCACTATTAGTTCACTATTAGTCTTGGAATATGAGATTCACTATTAGTTCATTATTAGTCGTGCAACAGGAGATTCACTATTAGTTCACTATTCATCATGCAACAGGAGATTCACTATTATTTCAGTGCCAGTACAGCATACGGTGTACATTTTTAGGGCACACTGTAATCAATAATAATAATAATAATAATAATAATAATAATAATAATAATAATAATAATAATAATAATAATCTGACTTCATTAAAATGGTAAATTATCTTCAAGATTTTTATTTATTTATTTATTAATTTTTTGTGGTTTTATATACTGACATCATCTCTCTCTCTCTCTCTCTCTCTCTCTCTCTCTCTCTCTCTCTCTCTCTCTGGGTGAGACAGATTCTTATCTTTTTTTATTTCTGCAAATTTTGTAAAAACCAAATAAATAACTATTTTGCGTTTACATCCTACTAACCTCTTATTCTCACTCGATATTCGAGCCTAAAGTTGCATTTTTAATTGTCGTTTTAACCTCATTCCCGGCAGGAAATCTATTAAAATTATATATCATTGAAAAGTTCACTTATCGATCTATTCCACTGTATAAAGATAATGTAAATATATTAATATTTGTAATTTTAACAAATTTTTGAATACTATATCTTTCTCCAATTGGACAACTCGTACCAGCAGTAGGAATGTAATTTTTTTAAATGTTTACATTTTTGTATCGATGTTTGTTGCTTTTCATGTGGCACAAATGATATTGAATGATATATCAGTGTAAAGGTAATTTATCATACTATTTCACGATATGTTGGGAGATATGATATATTAATATTTCGATTTACTGAGAATTTTTTAATAAGTCACATAAACCATTATTCCACTCTTCGAACTGACGACGCCAATGATCTATATTTTACAGTTTTTTGAAAGCGCTTTATCATACCATACTTAGCTTAAATAGTAGTAAATATTATATCATTGGAAAGTAAATTTATCAGGCTTTAAGAAGATGTAAACAAAAGTGATATATAATTTTTATTCGATTTATCATGAATTGTTAAAAAAAAAAATTAATACGATTTTTTTCGTTACGGCTAACTTTTACTCGTAATATCGATATTTAATTTTGCTTTTTAGGCGTTTTTAAATATACCATGATAAAGATCAACTCTTTCGCTTTAAAATGACACCTAATTCATTAACGTCGTTTCAATTATAACTTTACATCGAGCGATCAAAGAAAGTTATTGCCATAGGAATTTGCACTTTAGTTACCCCAAATCCTGGAAACATTCTCTCTCTCTCTCTCTCTCTCTCTCTCTCAGAAGAGAACGTTATTTATATACTATTTGGGTGAGATACATATTTATTTTTAGCAAATTTTGTAAAAACCAAATAATTAAATTTGCGTCGACAGCCTGCCAACCTATTATTCTCGCTCGATATCCGAGCCTAAAGTTGCATTTTCTATTGTCGTTTTAAACTCATTCCCGGCAGGAAATCTATTAAAATTATATATCATTAAAAATTTCATTTATCGATCTATTTCACTGTATGAAGATAATGAAATTATATTACTATCTTTAATTTTGCCAAATCTTTGAAAAATATATCTTTCTCCGATCGGCCAACTCGTACCAGCGGTAGGAATGTCATTTTTTTAAATGTTTACATTTTTGTATCGATGTTTGTTGCTTATCATGTGGCACAAATGATATTGAATGATATATCAGCGTAAAGGTAATTTATCATACTATTTCACGATGTTTTGGGAAACATGATATATTAATATTCCGATTTACTGAGAATTTTTTAATGAGAGTCACATAAACAGCCATTCTTCTCGGCGAACTTAACGACGCCACTGATCTATATTTTACAGTTTTTTGAAAGCGTTTTATCATATCATACGTAGCTCAAATAGTGATAAATATTATATCATTGGAAAGGTAATTTATCAGGGTTTAACAAGGTGTAAACAGAAGTGATATATAATTTTTCTACGATTTATAATGAATTTTTAAAGAAAAGTAGTACTATTTTTTTTCGTTACGGCTAACTTTTACTCATAATATCGATATTTAATTTTAACTTTTTCGTGATTTTAAGCATATCATGAGAAAGACCAACTCTTTAGCTTTAAAATGACAGCTCATTCATTAACGTAGCTTCAAATATGACGTCATACGGAGCGATTGAAAAAAATAAATGGTAGGAATTTTCGTTCAGTGAAAGAGCAACTTGGCCCAAAAGACTCGTCGTCTGCAATCGGTGCCGACGAAATTAACTTCATTTCTTTGTAATTAAATCGAAATTGAATGAATTGGAGCAGCAGAAATTTGGGAAATATATCGTAGACGATTCAGAAGCCACGAAATAGATAAAAATCGAGTCATTAAATAAAATAATGGATGGAAAAGCGACGCATTCGAGTATGAATCAAAATATCATCGATAATAATCTTACCTTTTCTCTCCCAGGGACTTCGATTGTTAATAAAAACACCATTTCCCATCTTTCTCTTTCTCTCTTACATTCTCTCTCTCTCTCTCACATTCTCTTTCTCTCTTTTACTGTTGCGTTTGTAACGAATTTATTACGTTTATCTTCGTTATTTATTTATTTAGTTCAATCATCGAATGCATCCCATGATACGAATCAAAACCTTGTCCTACAGATTGAAATCATCATATTTAGACCAATTAAGCTTTAATTTCTATATGTTTTCACCCTCGAATTCGTTAATTAGTGGCAGAATTTGACCCAAATGGGTTAAATAGTCCTTAATTACGTTATTACCTTGGAATGACGTCAGCCGAACCTCGGCGTGATTTCAGGCCTCAGAGATCGTGTCTCGTCAATAAAATCTATGAAATTGAATAAAATTTGACTTAATTTTATTATATGTTCATCCTGGAATGAGTTTTGTAGTGGCAGGGATTATTTGCAGTAGGAATAATGATCGGTAACTATCTAGATTCTTTGGAATCCTTATAGCCAGAGGTTCCTACTAGGGTACAAGACCTAGCCATTGGTAGCCAAGTATTTTGGCTATCTATCTATTTATCTATCAGCTTCATTGATGAACCTTTGTATTTGATCAAATTTAATATATTTGTTGCTATTTGGGCCGAATTATCAATTTAAAATCATTAAAGAATATATCCTAGTAGGCCTAGCTTAGGCTATTAGTTTAAAGCTATTGAATATACCCTACAAGATCTCGAATACCCTGACCTAACCTTGATACCCTCTGACAGGAGACATTTATGTCTATATGTACATTTAAAACCTGATAAAGCCTTTTTCAGATGATGAATGCCTACAGTAGGCCACCCTAAGCTAGACATAATTCATACGTCTGCAGTAATTAGAAAGAAGTAGGTAATTCCTCTTGACGTAAGGTGGTGACCGTCCGTTCTTCTGTGTAGAAGGTTACGCAAATCCTTAAAAGTTATTTTTATTATATTCATGGGATGTATTCTATGACAGAGGCTAAACGCATGCCCTCCCCAGGTTAGTCGAGGCTGCGGTGGGTATTTTCCACCTATGCCAAGCTATGCCCAGGGAATTCTTTGTTTTATAGGTACAGTAGTTATTAAATAGGACCAGAGATTAATCAGTAGATTATGTTGGGAAAATTATATTACAAAAAAGAAAATATCAGAGATTTGAGTCCAGAGTCTGGAAAACTGACTGAGATTTCAAAGACTGAGATGGTCTGTACATGTCATGGGAAGAGATCAGGGAAAGTTGACCAGAAAAGCAGTTGATTTGCAAGTAATAGGACCAAGATGACCTTTTGGATGCCCCAGGGAATCATGGGGAAAGGGGTAAGATGCAGATTTAGGCCTGATGGGGGTTCAGGCACGAAGTGAAGGAGATTAGAATGAAAAAAGTATATAATTATTTCACATCTCATGAAGGATAACTTGTAGTTAAAAGGATTTGTGATATTGCAATATATTTTCAATCTATAAGTCTGTATGTTTTAGGAATGTGGGAATAATTAGGTTAATTTTCAACCCATCTTTGAGAAGAGAAAGTTAATCTTATACTAACTAAGAGGATAGATTCTTCTGTTGACCATCCTTATAGGATGTACCATAGGAATTCATCCCAGTTTAATCCTGTTTAGGACACAATTCCCTTTTTATAAAAGGATTATAAAGATTATATCGATAACAGAATTGGGCATATACCCAATATATTGTGACTAAGCAGTACGTGAATAATTTTTGTCTTTTCCTTTATAAATTTAGTATTGAAGATGTATATTTGTATTCATAGACTTACAATATATATATATATATATATATATATATATATATATATATATATATATATATATATATATATATATATATATATATATATATATATATATATATATATATAAATGTGAAGACAATCACTTAGCAAAGATACAAATTTAACAAGTAAAAAGAAAAACTATTATGATAAATTATGAAATTTATTCACTCAAATCTTTAAATTGTTTAAAAAAAACACTTATGAGATAAAGTCTCTTTAAATTGTTTAATTAAATACACTTTTTAAGAATTACACAATACACACCCTCACTGATGTGTAGAAACAGTGCAATTTGCTTATAATATCTAGCAATAATCATTATGCAAATGAACACTGGAAAGTTTGTCAGCTGCATAAAAGCTTAATTGGGTCTCTAAATTGAAAAAAGTGATTTAACCCAAATTGTATATTGAAGAAACTTGTAGAAAACCTTAGACATTAAGCCCTTAGGTAGATGCCAGTTTTTTTTATATTCACAAGCATTGAAAGTACTTGATTTGTAGAAGTTTTAACAGGTTTTGTAGGTGTTTAGAATTGTTCTCTGTTACTAGGAAAGGCAATTTGGTTAGAGGCAAGGTTGGTCCTTACATAATAGATAAATACTGGTATCCAGAGGTTCCTTAACTGGGGACAGTAATATAGTCATGATTCCTACAACTGGAAAGTTTCCAGGTGTGATATTAATTGCAATATTCACCTTTCTAGTAGATTTCCTTTATAGAAATGTTCTCCCTTTGTTCCTTATCCTGCATGTTAACCAACCCTTCTGATTCCTTTGTCATTTTTGCAGAATGCGTCGTCACGGCGACAAGAACGAGGTCTGGTTGATGTCTGTGGAGACTTCTCCGTCACTTCCAGTTTATTCTGAGCGTCGAGGTGACCTTGCATGGAATTCCAGATGGGAAAATGACTTGATATAAGACAACATTGACCCCTTTTGCAACGTCAGAGGGTCTCTTGACTGTAGAGGAATGTTAAAATCTATCTGTTTTATCAGTTAACCTACAGATAATTAAAATCTTTGTAATGGAAACTCAGTAGTAAGCATTTACATACTGGAATATTGTAATCTTGAGGGAATAAGTGTGTTGGGTTGAGTCCTTGTGCTGGAAATTGGTATTAGATTACAATGATTACACTGCTCTAGGAATCTTGGGTCAGGAGACAGACATCTCATCAACATCTATAGAAATATAAATATGAAATTGATTTGTGGGCCCTGATAAGCATTGGTCAGCCAGGTTGAAGAGGTCGTGTGCTGTTTCCTGTGCCTGACTGGAGTTGAAATGATTTAAGGAAGGGGCTAATGATATTCTGGGCTGATTTTTGATGGGGCTACATGCAATTGGGAATCACTTGATTGAAACACTTGTCGGGAATATGGTGACGGAACTATGGAGGTACCATTCAAAAGTTGACAGTGAAAGATAATTTGAATCTAAATAGCAAGGGTCTGAGACGTCTTGCAGTATTGGTCTCGTACCAAATACTTTCATGAGCAGTTTATGATCAACTGTTACAATGAATGTGATCTGCCGTTACAATGAATTTGCTCGACAGTGCAATGGTAGCATATTGCAATTCAGCTGCCCATGTCAAAATGGTTACTTACTAATGTTACATTTCATCTCGAGTTGTCTGTGCTTGTGGAAGCATTATTGCTTTCTTGCTTGACCCTTTGCGTTCAGTCAACTTTGCAATAGACAGAGAAAGGTGTATTGTTATTCTCTCTCTCTCTCTCTCTCTCTCTCTCTCTCTCTCTCTCTCTCTCTCTCTCTCTCTCTCTCTACAATTTTTGGTTCTTTTATCATTTTAGTATTTTAATGTTTTACTTAAATACATTTTATTTATATTTGTTTGTAATTTATCTATTTTTCTATGAGTTCAGTATTAGTTATGCAACAGGAGATTCACTATTAGTTCACTATTAGTCATGCAACAGGAGATTCACTATAAGTTCACTATTAGTCATGCAATAGGAGACCCACTAATAGTTCACTATTAGTCATGCAAAAGGAAATTCACTAGTAGTTCACTACTAGTTGTGCAACAGACATTCACTATTAGTTCACTATTATTCATGCAACAGGATATTCACTATTAGTTCACTATTATTCATGCAACAGGATATGCACTATTAGTTCACTATTATTCATGCAACAGGATATGCACTATTAGTTCACTATTCGTCATGCAACAAGAGATTCACTATTAGTCATGCAATAGGACATTCACTATTAGTTCACTATTAATCATGCAACAGGAGATTCACTATTAGTTCACTATTAGTCATGCAACAGGAGAGTCACTATTAGTTCACTATTCATCATGGAATATGAAATTCACTATTAGTTCACTATTAGTCATGCAACAGGGGATTCACTATTAATTATGAAAAAAGAGATTCACTATTAGTTCACTATCAGTCATGTAACTGGAGATTCCCTATTAGTTCACTATTAGTCATGTAACAGGAGATTCACTATTAGTTCACTATTAGTCATACAACAGGAAATTCATTATTAGTTCACTATTAGTCATACAACAGGAAATTCACTATTAGTTCACTATCAGCCATGCAATAGGAAATTCACTACTAGTTCAATATCAGCCATGCAACAGGAAATTCACTATTAGTTCACTATCAGCCATGCAACAAGAGATTCACTATTAGTTCACTATCAGCCATGCAACAGGAGATTCACTATTAGTTCACTATCAGCCATGCAACAGGAGATTCACTATTAGTTCACTATCAGCCATGCAACAGCAGATTCACTATTAGTTCACTATCAGCCATGCAACAGCAGATTCACTATTAGTTCACTATCAGCCATGTAACAGCAGATCCACTATTAGTTCACTATCAGCCATGCAACAGGAGATTCGCTATTAGTTCACTATCAGCCATGCAACAGGAGATTCACTATTAGTTCACTATCAGCCATGCAACAGGAGATCCACTATTAGTTCACTATCAGCCATGCAACAGGAGATTCACTATTAGTTCACTAAAGTAGAGATGGAAATAAGGACAGAGGCTCCTATAGGGTGACCCACAAAACCCTTTGTAATTCTGTAATTCAATGAATTTCCGACATTAAAAAACATAAATTATTTTATGGAGGAAATCTATAGAATTTGAGGCCATTTTCGTTCAAATAAGTCTTTTTTTAACTAATTTTTAGAAGACATCTTGGTTTGGCCATTGGTGTGAATCATCTGACGATGAATCACGATATTTACGTAATTAAGGACTGTCTGGCTGATTTACATAAATTTATACACCTAATTAGCTTAATTATCATTAATAATATAATCAAATTAACGTCAAATTTATTAAATATGGAATTTTTTGTCGCCGATTCGCCGAGATTCGAACCTTGTTCGAACAGTTCCATTGGTTCGATAATTTACGAAATTTAAGTAATTTTGGAATATTTGACCGATTTAGATAAATTAATGAGACTAATTAGCGTTAATTAGGTTGATTATATATGTCAATTAACGTAAAACTCATTAAATATAGCGATTTGTGTTGCTGATTCGCGAGATTCGAGCATAGTTCGAGCTGTGATTTGGTTCGATAATTCACGAAATTCACGTAATTTCGGACTGATTGACTGATTGGGATCAATTTATACGACTAATTAGCTTAATTATCATTAATAATATAAGTAAATTAACTTAAGATTCATTAAATATAGCCATTTTTGTTGCTGCTTCGAAGAGATTCGAACCTGGTTCGAACAGTTGTTAAGTTCGATAATTCTCGGTATTTACGTAATTTCGGACTATTTTACCGATTTAGAGCAATTTATGAGACTAATTAGCGTTAATTGGGTTGAAAATACATATCAATTAACATAAAATTAATTAAATATGGCCGTTTTTCGTTGCCGAATCGATAAAATATTCGGGAATAACGTGAATATCGTCATATCGTCGAACCGAACAACTGTTCGAACAGGTTCGAACCAGGTTCGAATCAGCAATAAAAATCGCTATTTTTAATGAATTTTACGTTAATTGACATAAATTTTCAACCCAATTAAGGCTAATTAGTCTCATTAATTGATCTAAATCGGTCAAATAGTTCGAAATGACGTAAATATCATAAAATCATCGAACCGAATAACTGTTCGAACAGGGTTCGAATCTTGTCGAGTCGACGACGAAAAATGGCCATAAATAATTAATTTTACGTTAATTCACTTATATTATTAACGATAATTAAGCTAATTAGTTATTTAAATCAACCCAAATCAGTCAGACAGTCCTTAATCACGTGAATCTCGTGATTCATCGTCCGATGATTCACTTCAAGTGTCTGGAACCAGACTCGTCTTCTGGAAATTTGAAATTGACTTATTTAGGCCAAAATGGCCTTAAATTCTATATATTTCCTTCCCAAAATATGTTTTTGAATGGCAGAAATTGATCTGTATAGATCTATAAGTCTATATATTCCTATATATCTCGGTTTCAGCTATGCCAAAATGACCCCTTGGGAGGGGGTATCCTAGGCCTATGGTTAATCTTTAGACCCCAAATCTTTTATATTTTTGCAAATATTTCATTTATTATTTGATTTTTAGGTTATTTAGAGCTTTGATAGTGAGGTTATGATAGTGTCATAGCCACTGTACCCCCCAAGATCTAGTGCACAATACTAGAAATTACATTGATAGTGAGGTCATCTGATATTGTCATAGTCGCTGTACAACTAAGATCTGGTGCATAATACCAGAAATTACAATGATAGTGAGTTTGTCTGATAGTGTCATAGTCACTGTACCCTAAGATCTAGCACACAATACCAAAATCTACACTGATAGTGAAATGATCTGATAGTGTCAGACACTGTAGTGCAAGATCTAGTTCACAATACCAGAACTTAAATTGATAGTGAAGTCATCTGATAGTATCAATCACTGTACTGCAAGATCTAATGCACAATACCAGAAATTACATTGATAGTGAGGTCGTCCGATAGTGTCGTAGTCACTGTTCCCCCAAGATCTAGTGCACAACGTGAGGATTTACATTGCAGCTCTAATGTGAGAGAGAGAGAGAGAGAGAGAGAGAGAGAGAGAGAGAGAGAGAGGAGGGAACTGAGTACATCCCGTGGCAATCGGTGCCGAATCGACGTAGCACCCCAACGGATGGAACATATCTTCACCACCTTTACGGTTCCTCCAGTTTTAGCAACAATTGCCTCTTCGAGCGTTCCGTTCCGGCTTACATCAGTAAATAATAAGATTACTGTTCTTGACGGGGTTTGTTTTCAAGGTTTCTTTTTAAAGGTTCCTTTTTAAGGAGCCAAAGAACTTCAAAATGGAAGCGAAACTCCTCCAACGTTACTTGAAATGTTTTGGGGAATTAGAGAACTGTCGTTTCAAAGACACCACTTTCATTTTAATTTTATCTGTGTCAGCTTAAGACTCAGGGAATGTCAGTTAGAGTCATATAAAGTGAATATTCATTGAAATATTCACTAACTTTTTCCTTTCTCTTTCACAGATTGATATATAGAGCGGAGAAGAGAGGAGGAGGAGGTCTGGCTCTGCCCAATTAGAGCCTCTGCTGTTTAATCATTAGACAGGTAAGTTGGTACCAGTATTTATTCAAGTTAACCTTTCACTCAAAAGAGGCAAATTAACATTATTTATTTGTTTATTTATTTATTTATTTATTTATTTATCTATCTATTTATTCATATATTGATTTATCTATTGATTTATTTATTTATTCATTTATCTATTTAATCATTCACTTAGTTATTCATTTATTTATTTATTTATTTATTTATTTATTTATTTATTTATATATTTATCTATTTATTTATTTATCTATTGATTTACTTATTTAATTATTTATTGATTGTTTGATTTATTTATTTATTTATCTATATGTTTAATTATTTATTTATTAATTGATCTATTTATTTATTCATCTATTTGTTTATTTATTTGTTTGTTTATTTATTTAGTTATTTATTTATTTATCTATTTATTTGTGTATTCATTTATTTATTTATTTATTTACTTATTTACTTATTTATTTATTTTTGTTTGTGATGCTTTGCTAAGTCAAACAGCATCCTCTGAATATTCCAACTCTGACAAGATGAAAAATAAAGTAAATTTGATCTAAACTTATCAAATCATTCAGAAGCTTTTTATTTTAATTCAACATTAAAGCCCCTCCTTGAACACCCTTGAGATTTGACATAAAGTAAAATTAAAGATAAAGTTAAAAATAAAGTTAATAAAGTGATTTTATCATATGTAGTTGATGCCAAGACTAATGATAATTCTTCTTTTTTATTTCACAGATCAAACAGAAAGAAGGGATCTGCTCTAAGCCTTCAATCTCTTAAGTTTCAGGTGAGTGGTTATTGCTATTATTATTATTATTATTATTATTATTATTATTATTATTATTATTATTATTATTATTATTATTATTATTATTATTATTATCCAGAAAGAAGTATGGGGAGGTTAGGTTAACATCTGGTTGACTTTTTTTTTACACCTTTTTCACCAGTAAATAATTTACAATGTTTAGAACACTTGTCTGAGCAAGAGCAATGTTCACAATACAGGTTGAATTCACAACTGTTGTGTTATGGAGTTGTAGTTTTTGAAGGTTATTTCACAACAGACAATAAGGTTCCTACCTTCACAGACATGGCCACAGACATGGCATCACTTTTTCCCCCCTTCTACATGACCTGGACGCAGGCGTAACTTTATTGAAAGTGGTTGTAACTTGTAGATTTATAAGTTGCATCTCAGTCTGTCTTGAAGCCTTTAGGTAGTTTCTTGTCCATTTGTTGCAGCTACAGTAGAGCCATCTGGAAGCAGTTTTCAGGATAACATCGAGGTATTTTATGAGGGTTCTGGAGCAGACTTGGAACATTGTGCTATCTGGAAGGGTCTCGTAGGGTAGTATGAGAGTTTTTTCTTAGGTTTCCAGGTTAGTCTTAAAACATCGTGCCATGAGGAATGATTTTTTAGTGTAACGTCAAGGTATTTTGTGAGGGCTTGGTTCAGTGTTGGAACATTGTGCTGTCTGGAAGGGTCTCGTAGGGTAGTATGAAAGCTTTATCTTATGTTTTCAGGATAGTCTTGAAGCATCGTGCCATGAGGAAGGATTTTTTTGTGTAACGTCAAGGTATTTTGTGAGGGTTTGGGGCAATCCATGAACATTGTGCTATCTGGAAGGGTCTCGTAGGGTAGTATGAAAGCTTTTTCTTAGGTTTTCAGGATAGTCTTGAAGTATCGTGCCATGAGGAAGGAGTTTTTAGTGTAACGTCAAGGTATTTTGTGAGGGTTTGGGGCAGTCTAGGAATATTGTGCTGTCTGGAATGGTCTCGTAGGGTAGTATGAAAGCTTTTCCTTAGGTTTTCAGGTTAGTCTTGAAGCATCGTGCCTGAGGAAGGATTTTTTAGTGTAACGTCAAGGTATTTTGTGAGGGTTTGGGGCAATCCATGAACATTGTGCTATCTGGAAGGGTCTTGGAATGTAGTATCAAACCTTTTCCTCAGGTTTTCAGGTTAGTCTTGAAGCATCGTGCCTGAGGAAAGATTTTTTAGTGTAACGTAAAGGTATTTTGTGAGGGTTTGGGGCAATCCATGAACATTGTGCTGTATGGAAGGGTCTCGGAATGTAGTATCAAACCTTTTTCTCAGGTTTTCAGGTTAGTCTTGAAGCATCGTGCCTGAATAAGGATTTTTTAGTGTAACGTCAAGGTATTTTGTGAGGGTTTGGGGCAATCCATGAACATTGGGCTATCTGGAAGGGTCTCGGAATGTAGTATCAAACCTTTTCCTCAGGTTTTCAGGTTAGTCTTGAAGCATCGAGCCTGAGGAAGGATTTTTTAGTGTAACGTAAAGGTATTTTGTGAGGGTTTGGGGCAATCCATGAACATTGTGCTATCTGGAAGGGTCTCAGAATGTAGTATCAAACCTTTTCCTCAGGTTTTCAGGTTAGTCTTGAAGCATCGTGCCTGAGGAAGGATTTTCTAGTGTAACGTCAAGGTATTTTGTGAGGGTTTGGGGCAATCCATGAACATTGTGCTATCTGGAAGGGTCTCGGAATGTAGTATCAAACCTTTTCCTCAGGTTTTCAGGTTAGTCTTGAAGCATCGAGCCTGAGGAAGGATTTTTTAGTGTAACGTAAAGGTATTTTGTGAGGGTTTGGGGCAATCCATGAACATTGTGCTATCTGGAAGGGTCTCGGAATGTAGTATCAAACCTTTTCCTCAGGTTTTCAGGTTAGTCTTGAAGCATCGAGGCTGAGGAAGGATTTTTTAGTGTAACATCAAGGTATTTTGTGAGGGTTTGGGGCAATTCATGAACATTGTGCTATCTGGAAGGGTCTGGGAATGTAGTATCAAACCTTTTCCTCAGCTTTTCAGGTTAGTCTTGAAGCATCGTGCCTGAGGAAGGATTTTTTAGTGTAACATCAAGGTATTTTGTGAGGGTTTGGGGCAATTCATGAACATTGTGCTATCTGGAAGGGTCTGGGAATGTAGTATCAAACCTTTTCCTCAGGTTTTCAGGTTAGTCTTGAAGCATCGTGCCTGAGGAAGGATTTTTTAGTGTTACGTCCAGGTATTTTGTGAGGGTTTGGGGCAATCCATGAACATTGTGCTATCTGGAAGGGTCAGGGAATGTAGTATCAAACCTTTTCCTCAGGTTTTCAGGTTAGTCTTGAAGCATCGTGCCTGAGGAAGGATTTTTTAGTGTAACGTCAAGGTATTTTGTGAGGGTTTGGGGCAATCCATGAACATTGTGCTATCTGGAAGGGTCTCAGAATGTAGTATCAAACCTTTTCCTCAGGTTTTCAGGTTAGTCTTGAAGCATCGTGCCTGAGGAAGGATTTTTTAGTGTAACGTCAAGGTATTTTGTGAGGGTTTGGGGCAATCCATGAACATTGTGCTATTTGGAAGGGTCTCGGAATGTAGTATCAAACCTTTTCCTCAGGTTTTCAGTGTAGTATTGAAGCATCGTGCCTGAGGAAGGATTTTTTAGTGTAACATCAAGGTATTTTGTGAGGGTTTGGGGCAATTCATGAACATTGTGCTATTTGGAAGGGTCTCGGAATGTAGTATCAGACCTTTTCCTCAGGCTTTCAGGTTAGTCTTGAAGCATTGTGCCTGAGGAAGGATTTTTTAGTGTAACGTCAAGGTATTTTGTGAGGGTTTGGGGCAATCCATGAACATTGTGCTATCTGGAAGGGTCTCGGAATGTAGTATCAAACCTTTTCCTCAGGTTTTCAGGTTAGTCTTGAAGCATCGTCCCCGAGGAAGGATTTTTTAGTGTAATGTAAAGGTATTTTGTGAGGGTTTGGGGCAATCCATGAACATTGTGCTATCCGGAAGGGTCTCAGAATGTAGTATCAAACCTTTTCCTCAGGTTTTCAGGTTAGTCTTGAAGCATCCTGCCTGAGGAAGGATTTCTTAGTGTAACGTCAAGGTATTTTGTGAGGGTTTGGGGCAATCCATGAACTTTGTGCTATCTGGAAGGGTCTTGGAATGTAGTATCAAACCTTTTCCTCAGGTTTTCAGGTTAGTCTTGAAGCATCATGCCTGAGGAAGGATTTTTTAGTGTAACATAAAGGTATTTTGTGAGGGTTTGGGGCAATCCATGAACATTGTGCTATCTGGAAGGGTCAGGGAATGTAGTTTCAAACCTTTTCCTCAGGTTTTCAGTGTAGTCTTGAAGCATCGTGCCTGAGGAAAGATTTTTTAGTGTAACGTCAAGGTATTTTGTGAGAGTTTGGGGCAATCCATGAACATTGTGCTATTTGGAAGGGTCTCGGAATGTAGTATCAAACCTTTTCCTCAGGTTTTCAGTGTAGTCTTGAAGCATCGTGCCTGAGGAAGGATTTTTTAGCGTAATGTCAAGGTATTTTGTGAGGGTTTGGGGCAATCCATGAACATTGTGCTATTTGGAAGGGTCTCGGAATGTAGTATCAAACCTTTTCCTCAGGTTTTCAGGTTAGTCTTGAAGCATCGAGGCTGAGGAAGGATTTTTTAGTGTAACGTCAAGGTATTTTGTGAGGGTTTGGGACAATCCATGAACACTCTGCTATTTGGAAGGGTCTCGGAATGTAGTTTCAAACCTTTTCCTCAGGTTTTCAGGTTAGTCTTGAAGCATCGAGGCTGAGGAAGGATTTTTTAGTGTAACGTCAAGGTATTTTGTGAGGGTTTGGGGCAATCCATGAACATTGTGCTATCTGGAAGGGTCTCGGAATGTAGTATGAAACCTTTTCCTCAGGTTTTCAGTGTAGTCTTGAAGCATCGTGCCTGAGGAAGGATTTTTTAGTGTAACGTCAAGGTATTTTGTGAGGGTTTGGGGCAATCCATGAACATTGTGCCATTTGGAAGGGTCTCGGAATGTAGTTTCAAACCTTTTCCTCAGGTTTTCAGTGTAGTCTTGAAGCATCGTGCCTGAGGAAGGATTTTTTAGTGTAACGTCAAGGTATTTTGTGAGGGTTTGGGGCAATCCATGAACATTGTGCTATTTGGAAGGGTCTCGGAATGTAGTTTCAAACCTTTTCCTCAGGTTTTCAGTGTAGTCTTGAAGCATCCTGCCTGAGGAAGGATTTTTTAGTGTAACGTCAAGGTATTTTGTGAGGGTTTGGGGCAATCCATGAACATTGTGCTATCTGGAAGGGTCTCGGAATGTAGTATCAAACCTTTTCCTCAGGTTTTCAGGTTAGTCTTGAAGCATCGTGCCTGAGGAAGGATTTTTTAGTGTTACGTCCAGGTATTTTGTGAGGGTTTGGGGCAATCCATGAACATTGTGCTATCTGGAAGGGTCTTGGAATGTAGTATCAAACCTTTTCCTCAGGTTTTCAGGTTAGGCTTGAAGCATCGTGCCTGAGGAAGGATTTTTTAGTGTAACGTCAAGGCATTTTGTGAGGGTTTGGGGCAATCCATGAACATTGTGCTATCTGGAAGGGTCAGGGAATGTAGTATCAAACCTTTTCCTCAGGTTTTCAGGTTAGTCTTGAAGCATCGTGCCTGAGGAAGGATTTTTTAGTGTAACGTCAAGGTATTTTGTGAGGGTTTGGGGCAATCCATGAACATTGTGCTATTTGGAAGGGTCTCAGAATGTAGTATCAAACCTTTTCCTCAGCTTTTCAGTGTAGTATTGAAGCATCGTGCCTGAGGAAGGATTTTCTAGTGTAACATCAAGGTATTTTGTGAGGGTTTGGGGCAATTCATGAACATTGTGCTATTTGGAAGGGTCTCGGAATGTAGTATCAAACCTTTTCCTCAGGCTTTTAGGTTAGTCTTGAAGCATCCTGCCTGAGGAAGGATTTTTTAGTGTAACGTCAAGGTATTTTGTGAGGGTTTGGGGCAATCCATGAACATTGTGCTATCTGGAAGGGTCTCGGAATGTAGTATCAAACCTTTTCCTCAGGTTTTCAGGTTAGTCTTGAAGCATCGAGGCTGAGGAAGGATTTCTTAGTGTAACGTCAAGGTATTTTGTGAGGGTTTGGGGCAATCCATGAACATTGTGCTGTCTGGAAGGGTCTTGGAATGTAGTATCAAACCTTTTCCTCAGGTTTTCAGGTTAGTCTTGAAGCATCGTGCCTGAGGAAGGATTTTTTAGTGTAACATAAAGGTATTTTGTGAGGGTTTGGGGCAATCCATGAACATTGTGCTATCTGGAAGGGTCAGGGAATGTAGTTTCAAATCTTTTCCTCAGGTTTTCAGTGTAGTCTTGAAGCATCGTGCCTGAGGAAAGATTTTTTAGTGTAACGTCAAGGTATTTTGTGAGAGTTTGGGGCAATCCATGAACATTGTGCTATTTGGAAGGGTCTCGGAATGTAGTATCAAACCTTTTCCTCAGGTTTTTAGTGTAGTCTTGAAGCATCTTGCCTGAGGAAGGATTTTTTAGCGTAATGTCAAGGTATTTTGTGAGGGTTTGGGGCAATCCATGAACATTGTGCTATTTGGAAGGGTCTCGGAATGTAGTATCAAACCTTTTCCTCAGGTTTTCAGGTTAGTCTTGAAGCATCGAGGCTGAGGAAGGATTTTTTAGTGTAATGTCAAGGTATTTTGTGAGGGTTTGGGGCAATCCATGAACACTCTGCTATTTGGAAGGGTCTCGGAATGTAGTTTCAAACCTTTTCCTCAGGTTTTCAGGTTAGTCTTGAAGCATCGAGGCTGAGGAAGGATTTTTTAGTGTAACGTCAAGGTATTTTGTGAGGGTTTGGGGCAATCCATGAACATTGTGCTATCTGGAAGGGTCTCGGAATGTAGTATGAAACCTTTTCCTCAGGTTTTCAGTGTAGTCTTGAAGCATCGTGCCTGAGGAAGGATTTTTTAGTGTAACGTCAAGGTATTTTGTGAGGGTTTGGGGCAATCCATGAACATTGTGCCATTTGGAAGGGTCTCGGAATGTAGTTTCAAACCTTTTCCTCAGGTTTTCAGTGTAGTCTTGAAGCATCGTGCCTGAGGAAGGATTTTTTAGTGTAACGTCAAGGTATTTTGTGAGGGTTTGGGGCAATCCATGAACATTGTGCTATTTGGAAGGGTCTCGGAATGTAGTTTCAAACCTTTTCCTCAGGTTTTCAGTGTAGTCTTGAAGCATCGTGCCTGAGGAAGGATTTTTTAGTGTAACGTCAAGGTATTTTGTGAGGGTTTGGGGCAATCCATGAACATTGTGCTATCTGGAAGGGTCTCGGAATGTAGTATCAAACCTTTTCCTCAGGTTTTCAGGTTAGTCTTGAAGCATCGTGCCTGAGGAAGGATTTTTTAGTGTTACGTCCAGGTATTTTGTGAGGGTTTGGGGCAATCCATGAACATTGTGCTATCTGGAAGGGTCTTGGAATGTAGTATCAAACCTTTTCCTCAGGTTTTCAGGTTAGGCTTGAAGCATCGTGCCTGAGGAAGGATTTTTTAGTGTAACGTCAAGGCATTTTGTGAGGGTTTGGGGCAATCCATGAACATTGTGCTATCTGGAAGGGTCAGGGAATGTAGTATCAAACCTTTTCCTCAGGTTTTCAGGTTAGTCTTGAAGCATCGTGCCTGAGGAAGGATTTTTTAGTGTAACGTCAAGGTATTTTGTGAGGGTTTGGGGCAATCCATGAACATTGTGCTATTTGGAAGGGTCTCAGAATGTAGTATCAAACCTTTTCCTCAGCTTTTCAGTGTAGTATTGAAGCATCGTGCCTGAGGAAGGATTTTTTAGTGTAACATCAAGGTATTTTGTGAGGGTTTGGGGCAATTCATGAACATTGTGCTATTTGGAAGGGTCTCGGAATGTAGTATCAAACCTTTTCCTCAGGCTTTTAGGTTAGTCTTGAAGCATCCTGCCTGAGGAAGGATTTTTTAGTGTAACGTCAAGGTATTTTGTGAGGGTTTGGGGCAATCCATGAACATTGTGCTATCTGGAAGGGTCTCGGAATGTAGTATCAAACCTTTTCCTCAGGTTTTCAGGTTAGGCTTGAAGCATCGTGCCTGAGGAAGGATTTTTTAGTGTAACGTCAAGGCATTTTGTGAGGGTTTGGGGCAATCCATGAACATTGTGCTATCTGGAAGGGTCAGGGAATGTAGTATCAAACCTTTTCCTCAGGTTTTCAGGTTAGTCTTGAAGCATCGTGCCTGAGGAAGGATTTTTTAGTGTAATGTAAAGGTATTTTGTGAGGGTTTGGGGCAATCCATGAACATTGTGCTATCTGGAAGGGTCTCAGAATGTAGTATCAAACCTTTTCCTCAGGTTTTCAGGTTAGTCTTGAAGCATCGAGGCTGAGGAAGGATTTCTTAGTGTAACGTCAAGGTATTTTGTGAGGGTTTGGGGCAATCCATGAACTTTGTGCTATCTGGAAGGGTCTTGAAATGTAGTATCAAACCTTTTCCTCAGGTTTTCATTTTAGTCTTGAAGCATCGTGCCTGAGGAAGGATTTTTTAGTGTAACATAAAGGTATTTTGTGAGGGTTTGGGGCAATCCATGAACATTGTGCTATCTGGAAGGGTCAGGGAATGTAGTTTCAAATCTTTTCCTCAGGTTTTCAGTGTAGTCTTGAAGCATCGTGCCTGAGGAAAGATTTTTTAGTGTAACGTCAAGGTATTTTGTGAGAGTTTGGGGCAATCCATGAACATTGTGCTATTTGGAAGGGTCTCGGAATGTAGTATCAAACCTTTTCCTCAGGTTTTTAGTGTAGTCTTGAAGCATCTTGCCTGAGGAAGGATTTTTTAGCGTAATGTCAAGGTATTTTGTGAGGGTTTGGGGCAATCCATGAACATTGTGCTATTTGGAAGGGTCTCGGAATGTAGTATCAAACCTTTTCCTCAGGTTTTCAGGTTAGTCTTGAAGCATCGAGGCTGAGGAAGGATTTTTTAGTGTAATGTCAAGGTATTTTGTGAGGGTTTGGGGCAATCCATGAACACTCTGCTATTTGGAAGGGTCTCGGAATGTAGTTTCAAACCTTTTCCTCAGGTTTTCAGGTTAGTCTTGAAGCATCGAGGCTGAGGAAGGATTTTTTAGTGTAACGTCAAGGTATTTTGTGAGGGTTTGGGGCAATCCATGAACTTTGTGCTATCTGGAAGGGTCTTGGAATGTAGTATCAAACCTTTTCCTCAGGTTTTCAGGTTAGTCTTGAAGCATCGTGCCTGAGGAAGGATTTTTTAGTGTAACATAAAGGTATTTTGTGAGGGTTTGGGGCAATCCATGAACATTGTGCTATCTGGAAGGGTCAGGGAATGTAGTTTCAAACCTTTTCCTCAGGTTTTCAGTGTAGTCTTGAAGCATCGTGCCTGAGGAAAGATTTTTTAGTGTAACGTCAAGGTATTTTGTGAGAGTTTGGGGCAATCCATGAACATTGTGCTATTTGGAAGGGTCTCGGAATGTAGTAACAAACCTTTTCCTCAGGTTTTCAGTGTAGTCTTGAAGCATCGTGCCTGAGGAAGGATTTTTTAGCGTAATGTCAAGGTATTTTGTGAGGGTTTGGGGCAATCCAAGAACATTGTGCTATTTGGAAGGGTCTCGGAATGTAGTACGAAACCTTTTCCTCAGGTTTTCAGGTTAGTCTTGAAGCATCACGCCTTAGGAAGAATTTTTTAGTGTAACGTCAAGGTATTTTGTGAGGGTTTTGAGCAATCCATGAACATTGTGCTATCTGGAAGGGTCTCGGAATGTAGTATCAACCCTTTTCCTCAGGTTTTCAGGTTAGTCTTGAAGCATCGTGCCTGAGGAAGGATTTTGTAGTGTAACGTCAAGGTATTTTGTGAGGGTTTGGGGCAATCCATGAACATTGTGCTATTTGGAAGGGTCTCGGAATGTAGTATCAAACCTTTTCCTCAGGTTATCAGGTTAGTCTTGAAGCATCGTGCCTGAGGAAGAATTTTTTAGTGTAACGTCAAGGTATTTTGTGAGGGTTTGGGGCAATCCATGAACATTGTGCTGTTTGGAAGGGTCTCGGAATGTAGTTTCAAATCTTTTCCTCAGGTTTTCAGGTTAGTCTTGAAGCATCGTGCCTGAGGAAGGATTTTGTAGTGTAACGTCAAGGTATTTTGTGAGGGTTTGGGGCAATCCATGAACATTGTGCTATTTGGAAGGGTCTCGGAATGTAGTATCATACCTTTTTCTCAGGTTATCAGGTTAGTCTTTAAGCATCGTGCCTGAGGAATGATTTTTTAGTGTAACGTAAAGGTATTTTGTGAGGGTTTGGGGCAATCCATGAACATTGTGCTATCTGGAAGGGTCTTGGAATGTAGTATCAAACCTTTTTCTCAGGTTTTCAGTGTAGTATTGAAGCATCGTGCCTGAGGAAGAATTTTTTAGTGTAACGTCAAGGTATTTTGTGAGGGTTTTGGGCAATCCATGAACATTGTGCTATCTGGAAGGGTCTCGGAATGTAGTATCAAACCTTTTCCTCAGGTTTTCAGGTTAGTCTTGAAGCATCGTGCCTGAGGAAGGATTTTTTAGTGTAATGTCAAGGTATTTTGTGAGGGTTTGGGGCAATCCATGAACATTGTGCTGTCTGGAAGGGTCTCGGAATGTAGTATCAATCCTTTTCCTCAGGTTTTCAGGTTAGTCTTGAAGCATCGTGCCTGAGGAAGGATTTTTTAGTGTAACGTCAAGGTATTTTGTGAGGGTTTGGGGCAATCCATGAACATTGTGCTATCTGGAAGGGTCTCAGAATGTAGTATCAAACCTTTTCCTCAGGTTTTCATTGTAGTATTGAAGCATCGTGCCTGAGGAAGGATTTTTTAGTGTAACGTAAAGGTATTTTGTGAGGGTTTGGGGCAATCCATGAACACTCTGCTATTTGGAAGGGTCTCGGAATGTAGTTTCAAACCTTTTCCTCATGTTTTCAGGTTAGTCTTGAAGCATCGTGCCTGAGGAAGGATTTTTTGTGTAACATAAAGGTATTTTGTGAGGGTTTGGGGCAATCCATGAACATTGTGCTATTTGGAAGGGTCTCGGAGGGTAGAATCAAACATTTTCCTTAGGTTTTTAGGTTAGTCTTGAAGCTTCGTGCCTAATTAAGGATTTTTTAGTGTAATGTCAAGGTATTTTGTGAGGGTTTGGGGCAATCCATGAACATTGTGCTATCTGGAAGGGTCTCGGAATGTAGTATCAGACCTTTTCCTCAGGTTTTCAGGTTAGTCTTGAAGCATCGTGCCTTAGGAAGGATTTTTTAGTGTAACGTCAAGGTATTTTGTGAGGGTTTGGGGCAATCCATGAACATTGTGCTATCTGGAAAGGTCATGGAATGTAGTATCAAACCTTTTCCTCAGGTTTTCAGGTTAGTCTTGAAGCATCGTGCCTGAGGAAGGATTTTTTAGTGTAACGTAAAGGTATTTTGTGAGGGTTTGGGGCAATCCATGAACATTGTGCTACCTGGAAGGGTCTCGGAATGTAGTATCAAACCTTTTCCTCAGGTTTTCAGGTTAGTCTTGAAGCATCGTGCCTGAGGAAGGATTTTTTAGTGTAACGTCAAGGTATTTTGTGAGGGTTTGGGGCAATCCATGAACATTGTGCTATCTGGAAGGGTCTTGGAATGTAGTATCAAACCTTTTCCTCAGGTTTTCAGGTTAGTCTTGAAGCATCGTGCCTGAGGAAGTATTTTTTAGCGTAATGTCAAGGTATTTTGTGAGGGTTTGGGGCAATCCATGAACATTGTGCTATCTGGAAGGGTCTCGGAATGTAGTATCAAACCTTTTCCTCAGGTTTTCAGGTTAGTCTTGAAGCATCGTGGCTGAGGAAGGATTTTTTAGTGTAACGTCAAGGTATTTTGTGAAGGTTTGGGGCAATCCATGAACATTGTGCTATCTGGAAGGGTCTCGGAATGTAGTATCAAACCTTTTCCTCAGGTTTTCAGGTTAGTCTTGAAGCATCGTGGCTGAGGAAGGATTTTTTAGTGTAACGTCAAGGTATTTTGTGAGTGTTTGTTGCAATCCATGAACATTGTGCTATCTGGAAGGGTCTCGGAATGTAGTATCAAACCTTTTCCTCAGGTTTTCAGTGTAGTCTTGAAGCATCGTGCCTGAGGAAGAATTTTTTAGTGTAACGTCAAGGTATTTTGTGAGGGTTTTGGGCAATCCATGAACATTGTGCTATCTGGAAGGGTCTCGGAATGTAGTATCAAACCTTTTCCTCAGGTTTTCAGGTTAGTCTTGAAGCATCGTGCCTGAGGAAGGATTTTTTAGTGTAACGTAAAGGTATTTTGTGAGGGTTTGGGGCAATCCATGAACATTGTGCTATCTGGAAGGGTCTCGGAATGTAGTATCAAACCTTTTCCTCAGGTTTTCAGGTTAGTCTTGAAGCATCGTGCCTGAGGAAGGATTTTTTAGTGTAACGTAAAGGTATTTTGTGAGGGTTTGGGGCAATCCATGAACATTGTGCTATTTGGAAGGGTCTTGGAATGTAGTATCAAACCTTTTACTCAGGTTTTCAGTGTAGTCTTGAAGCATCGTGCCTGAGGAAGGATTTTTTAGTGTAACGTCAAGGTATTTTGTGAGGGTTTGGGGCAATCCATGAACATTGTGGTGTCTGGAAGGGTCTCGTAGGGTAGTATGAAAGCTTTTTCTTATGTTTTCAGGATAGTCTTGAAGCATCGTGGCATGTGGAAGGATTTTTTAGTTTAACGTCAAGGTATTTTGTGAAGGTTTGGGGCAATCCATGAACATTGTGCTGTCTGGAAGGGTCTCGGAGGGTAATATGAAAGCTTTTTCATATGTTTTGAGGGTAGTCTTGAAGCATCGTGCCATGAGGAAGGATTTTTTAGTGTAACGTCAAGGTATTTTGTGAGGTTTTGGGGCAATCCATGAACATTGTGGTGTCTGGAAGGGTCTCAGAGGGTAGAATGAAAGCTTTTTGCTGTTTTTGCTGTAAATACAATAAAAGTGTTTATAAGACAGATTATTGCAAGTGACAAGTCTGTTCTGCAATGTTGCACACCCAACTCATTCTCTGCCTGTTACTTTTTGCAGATTTGGAAGAATCCTCCACTGAAGGACCTCAACAAGATGATGATGATGGTGAGTGTTCAGTATAAATTTTATATTTTTCTTCATTTTCCTTCTATTTTCTCTCATAATATTCAACGTAGGATAAGAACTAGCATCTCTGCTTAACAGACACTTTATGATCCAGCTTTCTGATAGGTGACAATGTCTGTTAAGGAACAAAGACCCTATTCTAAAGCCTCTACTTGAATACTTTCTAGATTTATGATAAGGAACAAAGAGTCTCTTTATACACTTTATTATTTTACAGATTTCTGTTAAGGAACAGAGTCTGTTAAGGAACGCAGACCCTATAATGTCACAGCAAGCACTTTCTTCTTCTTCTTCTTCTTCTTCTTCTTCTTCTTCTTCTTCTTCTTCTTCTTCTTCTTCTTCTTCTTCTTCTTCTTCTTCTTCTTCTTCTTCTTCTTCTTCTTCTTTTTTTTTTTGTTTCATGGAGAGATTTTGAATGGATTGTTCAAGGGGAATGGGAATGGATTGCTAAAGGGGAATGGGAATGGATTGTTCAACAGGAATGGGAATGGATAGTTCAAGGGAATGGGAATGGATTGTTCAACAGGAATGGGAATGGGAATGGACTGCTAAAGGGTAATGGGAATGGATTGTTCAACGGGAATGGGATTGGATTGCCAAAGGGTAATGGGAATGGATTGTTCAAGGGTAATGGGAATGAATTGTTCAACAGGAATGGGAATGGATTGCTAAATTGGAATGGGAATGGATTGTTGAAGGGGAATGGGAATGGATTGTTAAAGGGTAATGGGAATGGATTGTTCAACAGGAATGGGAATGGATTGCCAAAGGAGAATGGGAATGGATTGTTACAGGGAATGGGAATGAGAGTGTTGCAGCACAAGGATGAGAGAGAGAGAGAGAGAGAAGCACTCCAACTCACTCCCCAACTCTCCGAATCACTAAAAGTCACTACCCAGCCCTCAAACTCACTCTCCAACTCACTAAAACTCCATCCCAACTCTCAAACTCACTAAAACTCCCTCCCCAGCTCTCCAACTCACTAAAACTCACTCCCCAATTCTCCAAATCACTAAAACTCACTCTCCAACTCACTAAAACTCACTCTCAACTCTCAAACTCACTAAAACTCAATCCCAACTCTCCAACTCACTACAACTCACTCCCCACTTTCCAACTCACTAAAACTCCCTCCTCAACTCTCCAGCTCACTAAAACTCACCCTCCAACTCACTAAAACTCACTCTCAACTCTCAAACTCACTCTCCAACCCACTAAAACTCACTCTCAACCTCATTCTCCAACTTACTAAAACTCACTCTCAACTCTCAAACTCACTAAAACTGCCTCCCCAACTCTCCAACTCACTACAACTCACTCCCCACTCTCCAACTCACTTAAACTCCCTCCCCAACTCTCCAGCAAACTAAAACTCACCCTCCAGCTCACTAAAACTCACTCCCCAGCCCTCAAACTCACTCTCCAACTCACTAAAACTCCATCCCCAACTCTCAAACTCACTAAAACTCCCTCCCCAACTCTCAAACTCACTAACCCTCACTCTCCAACTCACTAAAACTCATTCTCCAATTCTACAACTCACTAAAACTCAATCCCCAACTCTCAAACTCACTAAAACTCCCTCACCAACTCTCCAACTCACTAAAACTCACTCTCCAACTCACTAAAACTCACTCTCAACTCTCAAACTCACTAAAACTCACTCCCAACTCTCCAACTCACTAAAACTCATTCTCCAATTCTACAACTCACTAAAACTCAATCCCCAACTCTCAAACTCACTAAAACTCCCTCACCAACTCTCCAACTCACTAAAACTCACTCTCCAACTCACTAAAACTCACTCTTAACTCTCAAACTCACTCTCCAACTCACTAAAACTCACTCTCAACTCTCCAACTTTCTAAAACTCACTCTCCAAATCACTAAAACTCACTCTCAACTCTCAAACTCACTAAAACTCGCTCCCAACTCTCCAACTCACTACAACTCACTCCCCACTCTCCAACTCACTAAAACTCCCTCCCAACTCTCCAACTCACTAAAACTCACTCTCCAACGCACTAAAACTCACTTTCAACTCTCAAACTCACTCTCCAACTCACTAAAACTAACCCTCTACTCTCCAACTTTCTAAAACTCACTCTCCAACTCACTAAAACTCCCTCTCAACTCTCATACTCACTAAAACTGCCTCCCAACTCTCCAACTCACTAAAACTCACTCTCCAACTCACTAAAACTCACTATCCAACTCACTAAAACTCACTCTCAACTCTCATACTCACTAAAACTGCCTCCCCAACTCTCCAACTCACTAAAACTCACTCTCCAACTCACTAAAACTCACTCTCCAACTCAATAAACTCACTCTCCAACTCTCAAACTCACTCTCCAACTCACTAAAACTCACTCTCAACTCTGAAACTCACTCTCCAACTCACTAAAACTCACTCTCAACTCTCAAACTAACTAAAACTCACTCCCAACTCTCCAACTCACTACAACTCACTCCCCACTCTCCAACTCACTTGAACTCCCTCCCCAACTCTCCAACTCACTACAACTCACTCTCCAACTCACTAAAACTCACTCCCAGCCCTTAAACTCACTCTCCAACTCACTAAAACTCCCTCCCCAACTCTCAAACTCTCTAAAACTCACTCTATATAAATGGTATATCTCCATCAAATTTTGCTGCTTCTTTCCCAACATTCCTACCTTTCAGTAAACAGCTTTTTGTTTTACATGAATAATTGTCCTTCCTTTAAATTTCTCTGCTTGTATGTCCAGTAAATTTCCCAATAAGTTGCATATGAAATAGCATCTCTCTCTCTCTCTCTCTCTCTCTCTCTCTCTCTCTCTCTCTCTCTCTCTCTCTCTCTCTCTCTCTCTCTCTCTCTCTCTCTCTCTCTCTCTCTCTCTCTCTCTCTCTCTCAATTTTTGGCACTTTTTATAATTTAGTATTTTAATATTTGATTTATTTACATTTTTCTTTATTTATTAGTTTGTAAATTTATCTTTTTCTATGAGTTATGCAACAAGAGATTCACTATTAGTTCAGTATTAGTCATGCAACGGGAGATTCACTATTAGTTCAATATTAGTCATGCAACAGTAGATTCACTATTAGTTCACTATCAGCCATGCAACAAGAGATTCACTATTAGTTCACTATCAGCCATGCAACAAGAGATTCACTATTAGTTCACTATCAGCCATGCAACAGGAGGTTCACTATCAGCCATACAACAGGAAATTCACCATTAGTTCACTATCAGCCATGCAACAAGGGATTCACCATTAGTTCACTATCAGCCATGCAACAAGAGATTCACTATTAGTTCAATATCAGCCATGCAACAGGAAATTCACTATTAGTTTACTATCAGCCATGCAACAAGAGATTCACTATTAGTTCACTATCAGCCATGCAACAGCAGATTCAGTATTAGTTCACTATCAGCCATGCAACAGGAGGTTCACTATCAGCCATACAACAGGAAATTCACCATTAGTTCACTATCAGCCATGCAACAAGGGATTCACCATTAGTTCACTATCAGCCATGCAAAAAGAGATTCACTATTAGTTCAATATCAGCCATGCAACAGGAAATTCACTATTAGTTCACTATCAGCCATGCAACAAGATATTCACTATTAGTTCACTATCAGCCATGCAACAGCAGATTCAGTATTAGTTCACTATCAGCCATGCAACAAGAGGTTCACTATCAGCCATACAACAGGAAATTCACCATTAGTTCACTATCAGCCATGCAACAGCAGATTCAGTATTAGTTCACTATCAGCCATGCAACAGGAGGTTCACTATCAGCCATGCAACAGGAAATTCACTATTATTTCACTATCAGCCATGCAACAGGAAATTCACTATTAGTTCACTATCAGCCATGCAACAAGAGATTCACTATTAGTTCACTAAAGCAGAGATGGAAATAAGGACAGAGACTCCTGTAGGGTGACCCTATATATATATATATATATATATATATATATATATATATATATATATATATATATATATATATATATATATATATATATATATATATATATATATATATATATATATATATATATATATATATATATATATATATATATATATATATATATATATATATATATATATATATATATATATATATATATATATATATATATATATATATATATATATATATATATATATATATATATATATATATATATATATTAAGAAACATAAATTATTTTATGGAGGAAATATATAGAATTTGAGGCCATTTTGGTTCAACTAAGTCGATTTTAATTCATTTTTAGAAGACATCTTGGTTTGGCCACTAGTGTGAATCATCGGACGATGAATCACGATATTTACGTAATTAAGGACTGTCTGGCAGATTTAGATAAATTTTTACGCCTAATTAGCTTAATTATCATTAATAATATAGTCAAATTAAGGTATAATTTATTAAATATAGCAATTTTTCGTCGCCGATTCGCCGAGAATCGAGCCTGGTTCGAACAGTTCCATTGGTTCGATAATTTACGAAATTTACGTAATTTCCGACTATTTTACCGATTTAGATAAATTAATGAGACTAATTAGCGTTAATTGGGTTGATGATATATGTCAATTAACGTAAAACTCATTAAATAGAGCGATTTTTGTTGCTGATTCGCGAGATTCGAGCCTAGTTCGAGCTATGATTTGGTTCGATAATTATCGAAATTTACGTAATTTCGGACTGATTGATTGATTGGGATCAATTTACACGACTAATTAGCTTAATTATCATTAATAATATAATAAAATTAACGTAAGATTCATTAAATATAGCCATTTTCGTTACTGCTTCGAAGAGATTCGAACCTGGTTCGAACCAGTGTTCGATAATTCTCGGTATTTACGTAAATTCCGACTATTTGACCGATTTAGATCAATTAATGAGACTAATTAGCGTTAATGAGGTTGATAATATATATCAATTAACGTAAAATTAATTAAATATGGCCGATTTTCGTTGCCGATTCGGTCAAATATTCGGGAATCACGTGAATATCGTCATATCGAAAAACTGTTCGAACAGGTTCGAATCAGCAACGTAAATCGCCATTTTTAATGAATTTTACGTTAATTTAAATATATTTACAACCCAATTAACGCTAATGAGTCTCATTAATTGATCTAAATCGGTCAAATAGTTCGAAATTACGTAAATATCATAAAATCATCGAACCGAACAACTGTTCGAACAGGGTTCGAGTTCCGTCGGATCGGCGTCGAAAAATGGCCATAAATAATTAATTTTTCGTTAATTCACTTATATTACTAATGATAATTAAGCTAATTAGTTATTTAACTCAACCCAAATCAGTCAGACAGTCCTTAATCACGTGAATCTCGTGATTCATCGTCCGATGTTTCGAATCAGCGTCTGGAACCAGACGCCTTATGAGAATTTGAAATGGACTTATTTAGGCCGAAATGGCCTTAAATTCTATATATTTCCTTCCAGAAATATGTTTTTTAATGGCAGAAATTCATTGGTATAAGTCTATAAGTCTATATATTCCTATATATCTCGGTTTCAGCTATGCCAAAATACCCCATTGGGAGGATGTATTCTAGGGCTATAGTTAATCTTTAGAATCCAAATCTTTTATATTTTTTGAATATTTAATTTATTATTTGATTTTTAGATCTATTTAGAGCGTTGATAGTGAGGTTCTGATAGTGTTATAGCCACTGTACCACCAAAATGTAGTACACAATACCAGATATTACAATGATAGTCAAGTCGTCTAATAGTGTTACAGTCACTGTACCTTTCAGTAAACAGCTTTTAGTTTTACATGAATAATTTTTTACCTTTAAATTTCTCAGCTTGTATGTCCAGTAAATTTCCCAATAAGTTGCATATGAAATAGCATATCTCCATCAAATTTTGCTGCTTCTTTCCCATGAAATTTTGCTGATTCTTTCCCAACATTCCTACCTTTCAAAAATCTCCATCAAATTTCTCTGTATACCTTGTCTCTCCTTTAAATTTCTCAGCTTATATGTCCAGTAAATTTCCCAATAAGTTGCATATAAAATAGTATATCTCCATCAAATTTTGCTGCTTCTTTCCAAACATTCCTACCTTTCAAAAATCTCAATCAAATTTCTCTGTATACCTTGTCTCTCCTTTAAATTTCTCAGCTTATATGTCCAGTAAATTTCCCAATAAGTTGCATATAAAATAGCATATCTCCATCAAATTTTGCTGCTTCTTTCCCATCAAATTTTGCTGCTTCTTTCTCAACATTCCTACCTTTCAAAAATCTCCATTAAATTTCTCTGTATACCTTGTCTCTCCTTTAAATTTCTCAGCTTGTATGTCCAGTAAGTTTCCCAATAAGTTGCATATGAAACAGCATATCTCCATCAAATTTTGCTGCTTCTTTCCCAACATTCCTACCTTTCAAAAATCTCCATCAAATTTCTATGTATACCTTGTCTCTCCTTTAAATTTCTCAGCTTGTATGTCCAGTAAGTTTCCCAATAAGTTGCATATGAAATAGCATATCTCCATCAAATTTTGCTGCTTCTTTCCCATCAAATTTTGTGGCTTCTTTCCCAACATTCCTACCTTTCAAAAATCTCCATCAAATTTCTATGTATACCTTGTCTCTCCTTTAAATTTCTCAGCTTATATGTCCAGTAAATTTCCCAATAAGTTGCATATAAAATAGCATATCTCCATCAAATTTTGCTGCTTCTTTCCCATCAAATTTTGCTGCTTCTTTCTCAACATTCCTACCTTTCAAAAATGTCCATTAAATTTCTCTGTATACCTTGTCTCTCCTTTAAATTTCTCAGCTTGTATGTCCAGTAAGTTTCCCAATAAGTTGCATATGAAATAGCATATCTCCATCAAATTTTGCTGCTTCTTTCCCATCAAATTTTGCTGCTTCTTTCCCAACATTCCCACCTTTCAAAAATCTCTATCAAATTTCTCTGTATACCTTGTCTCTCCTTTAAATTTCTCAGCTTGTATGTCCAGTAAATTTCTCAATAAGTTGCATATGAAATAGCATATCTCCATTAAATTTTGCTGCTTCTTTCCCATCAAATTTTGCTGCTTCTTTCCCAACATTCCTACCTTTCAAAAATCTCCATCAAATTTCTCTGTATACCTTGTCTCTCCATTAAATTTCTCAGCTTCTATGTCCAGTAAATTTCCCAGTAAGTTGCATATGAAACAGCATATCTCCATCAAATTTTGCTGCTTCTTTCCCAACATTCCTACCTTTCAAAAATCTCCATCAAATTTCTATGTATACCTTGTCTCTCCTTTAAATTTCTCAGCTTGTATGTCTAGTAAATTTCCCAATAAGTTGCATATGGAATAGCATATCTCCATCAAATTTTGCTGCTTCTTTCCCATCAAATTTTGTGGCTTCTTTCCCAACATTCCTACCTTTCAAAAATCTCCATCAAATTTCTCTGTATACCTTGTCTCTCCTTTAAATTTCTCAGCTTGTATGTCCAGTAAGTTTCCTAATAAGTTGTATATGAAATAGCTTATCTCCATCAAATTTTGCTGCTTCTTTCCCAGCATTCCTACCAATCAAAAATCTCCATCAAATTTCTCTGTATACCTTGTCTCTCCTTTAAATTTCTCAGCTTGTATGTCCAGTAAATTTCCCAATAAGTTGCATATGAAATAGCATATCTCCATCAAATTTTGCTGCTTCTTTCCCATCAAATTTTGCTGATTCTTTCCCAATATTCCTACCTTTCAAAAATCTCCATCAAATTTCTCTGTATACCTTCTCTCACCTTTAAATTTCTCAGCTTGTATGTCCAGTAAGTTTCCCAATAAGTTGTATATGAAATAGCTTATCTCCATCAAATTCTACTGCTTCTTTCCCAACATTCCCACCTTTCAAAAATCTCTATCAAATTTCTCTGTATACCTTGTCTCTCCTTTAAATTTCTCAGCTTGTATGTCCAGTAAATTTCCCAATAAGTTGCATATGAAATAGCATATCTCCATCAAATTTTGCTGCTTCTTTCCCATCAAATTTATTGCTTATTTCCCAACATTCCTACCTTTCAAAAATCTCCATAAAATTTCTCTGTATACCTTGTCACTCCTTTAAATTTCTCAGCTTGTATGTTCAGTAAATTTCCCAATAAGTTGCATATGAAATAGTATATCTCCATCAAAATTTGATGCTTCTTTCCCAACATTCCTACCAATCAAAAATCTCCATCAAATTTCTCTGTATACCTTGTCTCTCCTTTAAATTTCTCAGCTTGTATGTCCAGTAAATTTCCCAATAAGTTGCATATGAAATAGCATATCTCCATCAAATTTTGCTGCTTCTTTTCAAAAATTTCTACCTTTCAAAAATCTCCATCAAATTTCTCTGTATACCTTGCCTCTACTTTAAATTTCTTAGCTTGTATGTCCAGTAAATTTCCCAATAAGTTGCATATGAAATGGCATATCTCCATCAAATTTTGCTGCTTCTTTCCCATCAAATTTTGCTGCTTCTTTCCCAATATTCCTACCTTTCAAAAATCTCCATCAAATTTCTCTGTATACCTTGTCTCTCCTTTAAATTTCTCAGCTTGTATGTCCAGTAAGTTTCCCAATAAGTTGTATATGAAATAGCTTATCTCCATCAAATTCTACTGCTTATTTCCCAACATTCCTACCTTTCAAAAATCTCCATCAAATTTCTCTGTATACCTTGTCACTCCTTTAAATTTATCAGCTTGTATGTTCAGTAAATTTCCCAATAAGTTGCATATGAAATAGCATATCTCCATCAAATTTTGCTGCTTCTTTCCCATCAAATTTTACTGCTTATTTCCCAATATTCCTACCTTTCAAAAATCTCCATCAAATTTCTCTGTATACCTTGTCTCTCGTTTAAATTTCTCAGCGTGTATGTCCAGTAAATTTCCCAATAAGTTGTATATGAAATAGCATATCTCCATCAAATTTTGCTGCTTCTTTCCCTACATTCCTACCTTTCAAAAATCTCCATCAAATATCTCTGTATACCTTGTCTCTCCTTTAAATTTCTTAGTTTGTATGTCCAGTAAATTTCCCAATAAGTTGCATATGAAATAGCATATCTCCATCAAATTTTGCTGCTTCTTTCCCATCAAATTTTGCTGCTTCTTTCCCAATATTCCTACCTTTCAAAAATCTCCATCAAATTTCTGTGTATACCTTGTCTCACCTTTAAATTTCTCAGCTTGTATGTCCAGTAAGTTTCCCAATAAGTTGCATATGAAATAGCATATCTCCATCAAATTTTGCTGCTTCTTTCCCATCAAATTTTGCTGCTTCTTTCCCAACATTCCCACCTTTCAAAAATCTCTATCAAATTTCTCTGTATACCTTGTCTCTCCTTTAAATTTCTCAGCTTGTATGTCCAGTAAATTTCCCAATAAGTTGCATATGAAATAGCATATCTCCATCAAATTTTGCTGCTTCTTTCCCATCAAATTTTGCTGCTTCTTTCCCAACATTCCTACCTGTCAAAAATCTCCATCAAATTTCTCTGTATACCTTGTCTCTCCTTTAAATTTCTCAGCTTGTATGTACAGTAAATTTCCCAATAAGTTGCATATGAAATAGCATATCTCCATCAAATTTTGCTGCTTCTTTCGCAACATTCCTACCAATCAAAAATCTCCATCAAATTTCTCTGTATACCTTGTCTCTCCTTTAAATTTCTTAGCTTGTATGTCCAGTAAATTTCCCAATAAGTTGCATATGAAATAGCATATCTCCATCGAATTTTGCTCCTTCTTTCCCATCAAATTTTGCTGCTTCTTTCCCAACATTCCTACCTTTCAAAAATATTCATAAAATTTCTCTATATACCTTGTCTCTCCTTTAAATTTCTCAGCTTGTATGTCCAGTAAATTTCCCAATAAGTTGCATATGAAATAGCATATCTCCATCAAATTTTGCTGCTTCTTTCCCATGAAATTTTGCTGCTTCTTTCCCAACATTCCTACCTTTCAAAAATCTCCATCAAATTTCTCTGTATACCTTGTCTTTCCTTCAAATTTCTCCGCTTGAATGTCCAGTAAATTTCCCAATAAGTTGTATATGAAATAGCATATCTCCATCAAATTTTGCTGCTTCTTTCCCAACATTCCCACCTTTCAAAAATCTCCATCAAATTTCTCTGTATACCTTGTCTCTCCTTTAAATTTCTCAGCTTGTATGTCCAGTAAATTTCCCAATAAGTTGCATATGAAATAGCATATCTCCATCAAATTTTGCTGCTTCTTTCCCATGAAATTTTGCTGCTTCTTTCCCAACATTCCTACCTTTCAAAAATCTCCATCAAATTTCTCTGTATACCTTGTCTTTCCTTCAAATTTCTCCGCTTGAATGTCCAGTAAATTTCCCAATAAGTTGCATATGAAATAGCATATCTCCATCAAATTTTGCTGCTTCTTTCCCATCAAATTTTGATGCTTCTTTCCCAACATTCCTACCTTTCAAAAATCTCCATAAAATTTCTCTGTATACCTTGTCACTCCTTTAAATTTCTCACCTTGTATGTTCAGTAAATTTTCCAATAAGTTGCATATGAAATAGTATATCTCCATCAAAATTTGATGCTTCTTTCCTAACATTCCTTCCTTTCAAAAATCTCCATCAAATTTCTCTGTATACCTTGTCTCTCCTTTAAATTTCTCAGCGTGTATGTCCAGTAAATTTCCCAATAAGTTGTACTCGTATATGAAATAGCATATCTCCATCAAATTTTGCTGCTTCTTTCCCAACATTCCTACCTTTGAAAAATCTCCATGAAATTTCTCTGTATACCTTGTCTCTCCTTTAAATTTCTCAGCTTGTATGTCCAAAAACTTTCCCAAAAAATTGCATATGAAATAGCATTTCTCCATGATATTTTGCTGCTTCTTTCCCATCAAATTTTGCTGATTCTTTCCCAACATTCCTACCTTTCAAAAATCTCCATCAAATTTCTCTGTATACCTTGTCTCTCCTTTAAATTTCTCAGCTTGAATGTCCAGTAAATTTCCCAAAAAGTTGCATATGAAATAGCATATCTCCATCAAATTTTCCTGCTTCTTTCCCATCAAATTTTGCTGCTTCTTTCCCATCAAATTTTGCTGCTTTTTTCCCAACATTCCTACCTTTCAAAAATCTCCATCAAATTTCTCTGTATACCTTGTCTCTACTTTAAATTGTATGTCCAGTAAATTTCCCAATAAGTTGCATATGAAATAGCATATCTCCATCAAATTTTGCTGCTTCTTTCCCAACATTCCTACCTTTCAAAAATCTCCATCAAATTTCTCTGTATACCTTGTCTCTGCTTTAAATTTCTTAGCTTATATGGGTAGTAAATTTCCCAAAAAGTTGCATATGAAATATCATATCTCCATCAAATTTTGCTGCTTCTTTCCCAACATTTATACTTGTCAAAAATCTCCATCAAATTTCTCTGTATACCTTGTCTCTCCTTTAAATTTCTCAGCTTGTATGTCCAGTAAATTTCACAATAAGTTCCACATGAAATAGCATATCTCCATCAAATTTTGCTGCTTCTTTCCCAACATTCCTACCTTTCAAAAATCTCCATCAAATTTCTCTGTATACCTTGTCTCTCCCTTAAATTTCTCTGCTTGTATGTCCAGTAAATTTCCCAATAAGTTGCATATGAAATAGCATATCTCCATCAAATTTTGCTGCTTCTTTCCCAACATTCCTACCATTCAAAAACTATCAGCTTATACCTTGTCTCTCCTTCAAATTTCTCAGCTTGTATGTCCAGTAAATTTCCCAATAAGTTCCATATGAAATAGCATATCTCCATCAAATTTTGCTGCTTCTTTCCCAACATTCCTTTCAAAAATCTCCATCAAATTTCTCTGGATACCTTGTCTCTTCTTTAAATTCCTCGGCTTGTATTTCCAGTAAATTTCCCAACAAGTTGCACATGAAATAGCATATCTCCTTCAAATTTTGCTGCTTCTTTCCCAACATTCCTACCTTTCAAAAATCTCCATCAAATTTCTCTGTATACCTTGTCTCTCCTTTAAATTTCTCAGCTTGTATGTCCAGTAAATTTCACAATAAGTTCCATATGAAATAGCATATCTCCATCAAATTTTGCTGCTTCTTTCCCAACATTCCTACCTTTCAAAAATCTCCATCAAATTTCTCTGTATACCTTGCCTCTCCCTTAAATTTCTCTGTTTGTATGTCCAGTAAATTTCCCAATAAGTTTCATATGAAATAGCTTCATTTGTCTTCACTATCTTGTACAGTTCATTAGCATAGCATGACTGACCAGCAAACAGTAACTTGCCTTACCTAGTAACTCATCTACAAGTGTAGCATTACTAAGCAGTAACCAGTATCAGTAGCAGCTTTCAGTTCAGCTAGTATTCACAGCATTAGTAAGCAGAATTACTAGTTGCCTTTAGTTCATCCAGCATTCTCTTCTAGTGTAGCATTAGCAAGCAGTAATAGCCAGTGTATATGGAAGTACTATTACTCAGCAGAAAGTATTAATGTCTCTCTCTCTTTCCAGGAGGTATTGAGGCTGGGGATCTCATCCCTGGCCAGTTGTGGAGGTGTTCATAAGGACCTTCCAACCTCTCCTACCCACTGCACCACCTGCCTTCTTGGCCCACTTCCACCTCAAAATTTGCACTCTCTCCAATAATTCATTGGAGATATCCTAACAGGCAACTCATGGCAACTGTCCATCCAGGGTATATATAGAAGGTGAACTCAAGGAGCCCCCATCAGTCTCTAGTGAGCTGTCACAGGAGTAACATGTCTCTCTGCTGGTGCTGTCTTGGGCAGCCAGTATTCTCTGTATATGAACTATGATGACTGTGTGACCTTTGGTTAAATAAAACACTCAAATGCAGTTTGCTTGTCATTCAATACCTCATTGAATTACCATTCAACTGATAATTATCAGGAATTCCACCATTCAATTCATCAGGATAATTAAATAATTATGAATACTTGATACTTTATGTAAAAAAAAAACCTTTACAATAAGAGTAGCATTACAAAAAAAAAACCTTTACAATAAGAGTAGCATTACAAAAAAGAACCTTTACAATAAGAGTAGCATTACAAAAAAAGCACCTTACATAAGGGTAGCATTACCCAAAAAAGAACTTTACATAAGGGTAGCATTACAAAAAAAAGTAGAGCCTTACATATGGGTAGCATTACATTCAAAAAGAACCTTACATAAGAGTAGCATTACAATGTCAAATTTAGAGGGCCCATTCCAGACCCCAAACCACATTCCCCTCAACCCCAGCCAGGTCCAGTGCCAGATCCTGCCCAGCCAGGTCCAGTGCCAGATCCTGCCCAGCCAGGTCCAGTGCCAGATCCTGCCCAGCCAGGTCCAGGGCCACAACTCCACCCCCACCCCGCCAAAAAAAAAAAAAAAAAAAAAAAAAAAAAAAAAAAAATTAAAAATTCTAAAATTTGATTAAATTTGAGTGTATAAGTTGAGGCGTCCAGAAAAGGTTTTTTTTTAACTGCCCTGGATTACCGGCATCTTATTTAGGTTTTGAAGGTTACCGGCGATCCTCTTGCCTCTCCTCGTTCTCTTGATATCACCTGGGTTCCTCTTTTGCTCTCTCTCTCTCTGGGTTGCAACATCAGGATCAATCTGTAAATATAGATTAAATAACATTACTACAACAATTCAATAAGGACAACTACTAAAGTGTCATTACACTGAAAATAAAAACCATTATTACAACATTTCAATAAGGAGAGAGAGAGAGAGAGAGAAAGGCTGACCTTCAAATAAAATAAATATACAAATTACAGATATATCAATAGGAAAAGCAACTCTATATACTTCTGTCCTAATACTGGAAGTTCAATAGAGAGAGAGAGAGAGAGAGAGAGAGACAGAGAGAGACTAATTTTCATATGAAAAAAACAAGAATACAGCAATATTTCTGTATATACTCAGGACAGTTCAAAGTGTCTTTGAAAAAGACCAGAGAGAGAGAGAGAGAGAGAGAGAGAGAGAGAGAGAGAGAGAGAGAGAGAGAGAGAGAGAGAGAGAGAGAGAGAGAGAGAGAGAGAGAGAGTAGAATATTTGTGTCCTGCTTAAACAGTTTTGATATGCAACTTATAGGGAAATTTACTGGACATACAAGCTGAGAAATTTAAAAGAGAGACAAGGTATACAGAGAAATTTGATGGAGATTTTTGAAAGGTAGGAATCTTGGGAATGAAGCAGCAAAATTTGATAGGAAAGAAGCAGCAAAATTAGATGGAGATATGCTATTTCATATGCAACTTATTGGGAAATTTACTGGACATACAAGCTGAGAAATTTAAAGGAGAGACAAGGTATACAGAGAAATTTGATAGAGATTTTTGAAAGGTAGGAATCTTGGGAAAGAAGCAGCAAAATTTGATGGAGATATGCTATTTCATATGCAACTTATTGGGAAATTTACTGGACATACAAGCTGAGAAATTTAAAGGAGAGACAAGGTATACAGAGATATTTGATGGAGATTTTTGAAAGGTAGGAATGTTGGAAGAGTTGCAGCAAATTTTGATGGGAAAGAAGCAGCAAAATTTGATGGAGATATGCTATTTCACATGCAACTTATTGGTAAATTTATGGCACATACAAGCTGAGAAATTAAAAGGAGAGACAAGGTATACAGAGAAATTTGATGGAGATTTTTGAAAGGTAGGAATCTTGGGAAAGAAGCAGCAAAATTTGATGGAGATACCTTATTTCATATGCAACTTATTGGGAAATTTACTGGACATACAAGCTGATAAATTTAAAGGAAAGACAAGGTATATAGAGAAATTTGATGGAGATTTTTGAAAGGTAGGAATATTGGGAAAGAAGCAGCAAAATTTGATAGAAATATGCTATTTCATATGCAATTAATTCCTTGACATTACACTAAAAAATCCTTCCTCAGGCACGATGCTTCAAGACTAACCTGAAAACTTGAGGAAAAGGTTTGATACTACATTCCGAGACCCTTCCAGATAGCACAATGTTCATGGATTGCCCCAAACCCTCACAAAATACCTTGACGTTACACTAAAAAATCCTTCCTCAGGCACGATGCTTCAAGACTACACTGAAAACCTGAGGAAAAGGTTTGATACTACATTCAGAGACCCTTCCAGATAGCACAATGTTCATGGATTCCCCCAAATCCTCACAAAATACCTTTACGTTACAATAAAAAATCCTTCCTCGGGCACAATGCTTCAAGACTACACTGAAAACCTGAGGAAAAGGTTTGATACTACATTCTGAGACCTTTCCAGATAGCACAATGTTCATGGATTGCCCGAAACCCTCACAAAATACCTTGACGTTACACTAAAAAATCCTTCCTCAGGCACGATGCTTCAAGACTAACCTGAAAACCTGAGGAAAAGGTTTGATACTACATTCCGAGACCCTTCCAAATAGCAAAATGTTTATGGATTGCCCCTAACCCTCACAAAATACCTTGACGTTACACTAAAAAATCCTTCCTCAGGCACGATGCTTCAAGACTACACTGAAAATCTGAGGAAAAGGTTTGATACTACATTCCGAGACCCTTCCAGATAGTACAATGTTCATGGATTGCCACAAACCCTCACAAAATACCTTGACGTTACACTAAAAAATCCTTCCTCAAGCACGATGCTTGAAGACTAACCTGAAAACCTGAGGAAAAGGTTTGATACTACATTTCAAGACCCTTCCATACAGCACAATGTTCATGGATTGCCCCAAACCCTCACAAAATACCTTGACGTTACACTAAAAAATCCTTCCTCAAGCACGATGCTTCAAGACTACACTGAAAACCTGAGGAAAAGGTTTGATACTACATTCTGAGACCCTTCTAGATAGCACAATGTTCATGGATTGCCCCAAACCCTCACAAAATACCTTGACATTACACTAAAAAATCCTTCCTCAGCCACGATGCTTCAAGACTAACCTGAAAACCTGAGGAAAAGGTTTGATACTACATTCCAAGACCCTTCCAGATAGCACAATGTTCATGGATTGCCCCAAATCCTCACAAAATACCTTTACGTTACAATAAAAAATCCTTCCTCGGGCACAATGCTTCAAGACTACACTGAAAACCTGAGGAAAAGGTTTGATACTACATTCTGAGACCCTTCCAGATAGCACAATGTTCATGGATTGCCCCAAACCCTCACAAAATACCTTGACGTTACACTAAAAAATCCTTCCTCAGGCACGATGCTTCAAGACTAACCTGAATACCTGAGGAAAAGGTTTGATACTACATTCCGAGACCCTTCCAGATAGCACAATGTTCATGGATTGCCCCAAACCCTCACAAAATACCTTGACGTTACACAAAAAAATCCTTCCTCAGGCACGATACTTCAAGACTAACCTGAAAACCTGAGGAAAATGTTTGAAAATACATTCCGAGACCCTTCCAAATAGCACAATGTTAATGGATTGCCCCAAACACTCACAAAATACCTTGACGTTACACTAAAAAATCCTTCCTCAGGCACGATACTTCAAGACTAACCTGAAAACCTGAGGAAAAGATTTGATACTACATTCCGAGACCCTTCCATACAGCACAATGTTCATGGATTGCCCAAAACCCTCACAAAATACCTTGACGTTACACTAAAAAATCCTTCCTCAGGCACGATGCTTCAAGACTAACCTGAATACCTGAGGAAAAGGTTTGATACTACATTCCGAGACCCTTCCAGATAGCACAATGTTCATGGATTGCCCCAAACCCTCACAAAATACCTTGACGTTACACTAAAAAATCCTTCCTCAGGCACGATGCTTCAAGACTAACCTGAAAACCTGAGGAAAAGGTTTGATACTACATTCCAAGACCCTTCCATACAGCACAATGTTCATGGATTGCCCCAAACCCTCACAAAATACCTTGACGTTACACAAAAAAATCCTTCCTCAGGCACAATGCTTCAAGACTAACCTGAAAACCTGAGGAAAAGGTTTGATACTACATTCCGAGACCCTTCCAGATAGCACAATGTTCATGGATTGCCCCAAACCCTCACAAAATACCTTGACGTTACACTAAAAAATCATTCTTCAGGCACGATGCTTCAAGACTAACCTGAAAACCTGAGGAAAAGGTTTGATACTACATTCTGAGACCCTTCCAAATAGCATAATGTTCATGGATTGCCCCAAACCCTCACAAAATACCTTGACGTTACACTAAAATATCCTTCCTCAGGCACGATACTTCAAGACTAACCTGAAAACCTGAGGAAAAGGTTTGATACTACATTCCGAGACCCTTCCAAATGGCACAATGTTCATGGATTGCCCTAAACCCTCACAAAATACCTTGACGTTACACTAAAAAATCCTTCCTCAGGCACGATGCTTCAAGACTAACCTGAAAACCTAAGGAAAAGGTTTGAAAATACATTCCGAGAACCTTCCAAATAGCACAATGTTAATGGATTGCCCCAAACCCTCACAAAATACCTTGACGTTACACTAAAAAATCCTTCCTCAGGCACGATACTTCAAGACTAACCTGAAAACCTGAGGAAAAGGTTTGATACTACATTCCAAGACCCTTCCATACAGCATAATGTTCATGGATTGCCCAAAACCCTCACAAAATACCTTGACGTTACACTAAAAAATCCTTCCTCAGGCACGATGCTTCAAGATTACACTGAAAACCTGAGGAAAAGGTTTGATACTACATTCCGAGACCCTTCCAGATAGCACAATGTTCATGGATTGCCCAAAACACTCACAAAATACCTTGACGTTACACTAAAAAATCCTTCCTCAGGCACAATGCTTCAAGACTAACCTGAAAACCTGAGGAAAAGGTTTGATACTACATTCCAAGACCCTTCCATACAGCACAATGTTCATGGATTGCCCCAAACACTCACAAAATACCTTGACGTTACACTAAAAAATCCTTCCTCAGGCACGATGCTTCAAGACTAACCTGAAAACCTGAGGAAAAGGTTTGATACTACATTCTGAGACCCTTCCAAATAGCATAATGTTCATGGATTGCCCCAAACCTTCACAAAATACCTTGACGTTACACTAAAATATCCTTCCTCAGGCAAGATACTTCAAGACTAACCTGAAAACCTGAGGAAAAGGTTTGATACTACATTCCAAGACCCTTCCAAATAGCACAATGTTCATGGATTGCCCTAAACCCTCACAAAATACCTTGACGTTACACTAAAATATCCTTCCTCAGGCAAGATACTTCAAGACTAACCTGAAAACCTGAGGAAAATGTTTGAAAATACATTCCGAGAACCTTCCAAATAGCACAATGTTCATGGATTGCCCCAAACCCTCACAAAATACCTTGACGTTACACTAAAAAATCCTTCCTCAGGCACGATACTTCATGACTAACCTGAAAACCTGAGGAAAAGGTTTGATACTACATTCCAAGACCCTTCCATACAGCATAATGTTCATGGATTGCCCAAAACCCTCACAAAATACCTTGACGTTACACTAAAAAATCCTTCCTCAGGCACGATGCTTCAAGACTACACTGAAAACCTGAGGAAAAGGTTTGATACTACATTCCGAGACCCTTCCAGATAGCACAATGTTCATGGATTGCACCAAACCCTCACAAAATACCTTGACGTTACACTAAAAAATCCTTCCTCAGGCACAATGCTTCAAGACTAACCTGAAAACCTGAGGAAAAGGTTTGATACTACATTCTAAGACTCTTCCATACAGCACAATGTTCATGGATTGCCCCAAACACTCACAAAATACCTTGACGTTACACTAAAAAATCCTTCCTCAGGCACGATACTTCAAGACTAACCTGAAAACCTGAGGAAAAGGTTTGATACTACATTCCGAGACCCTTGCATACAGCACAATGTTCATGGATTGCCCCAAACCCTCACAAAATACCTAGACGTTACACTAAAAAATCCTTCCTCAGGCACGATACTTCAATACTAACCTGAAAACCTGAGGAAAAGGTTTGATACTACATTCTGAGACCCTTCCAAATACCACAATGTTCATGGATTGCCCCAAACCCTCACAAAATACCTTGACGTTACACTAAAAAATCCATCCTCAGGCACGATACTTCAAGACTAACCTGAAAACCTGAGGAAAAGGTTTGAAAATACATTCCGAGACGCTTCCAAATAGCACAATGTTCATGGATTGCCCCAAACCCTCACAAAATACCTTGACGTTACACTAAAAAATCCTTCCTCAGGCAAGATGCTTCAAGACTAACCTGAAAACCTGAGGAAAAGGATTGATACTACATTCCGAGACCCTTCCAGATAGCACAATGTTCATGGATTGCCCCAAACCCTCACAAAATACCTTGACGTTACACTAAAAAATCCTTCCTCAGGCACGATACTTCAAGACTAACCTGAAAACCTGAGGAAAAGGTTTGAAAATACATTCCGAAACCCTTCCAAATAGCACAATGTTCATGGATTGCCCCAAACCCTCACAAAATACCTTGACGTTACACTAAAAAATCCTTCCTCAGGCACGATACTTCAAGACTAACCTGAAAACCTGAGGAAAAGGTTTGATACTACATTCCGAGACCCTTCCATACAGCACAATGTTCATGGATTGCCCCAAACACTCACAAAATACCTTGATGTTACACTAAAAAATCCTTCCTCAGGCACGATGCTTCAAGGCTACATTGAAAACCTGAGGAAAAGGTTTGATACTACATTCCGAGACCCTTCCAGATAGCACAATGTTCATGGATTGCTCCAAACACTCACAAAATACCTTGACGTTACACTAAAAAATCCTTCCTCAGGCACGATGCTTTAAGACTAACCTGAAAACCTGAGGAAAAGGTTTGATACTACATTCCGAGACCCTTCCATACAGCACAATGTTCATGGATTGCCCCAAACCCTCACAAAATACCTTGACGTTACACTAAAAAATCCTTCCTCAGGCACGATACTTCAAGACTAACCTGAAAACCTGAGGAAAAGGTTTGATACTACATTCCGAGACCCTTCCATACAGCACAATGTTCATGGATTGCCCCAAACCCTCACAAAATACCTTGACGTTACACTATAAAATCCTTCCTCAGGCACGATACTTCAAGACTAACCTGAAAACCTGAGGAAAAGGTTTGATACTACATTCCGAGACCCTTCCAAATAGCACAATGTTCATGGATTGCCCCAAACCCTCACAAAATACCTTGACGTTACACTAAAAAATCCTTCCTCAGGCACGATACTTCAAGACTAACCTGAAAACCTGAGGAAAAGGTTTGAAAATACATTCCGAGACCCTTCCAAATAGCACAATGTTCATGGATTGCCCCAAACCCTCACAAAATACCTTGACGTTACACTAAAAAATCCTTCCTCAGGCACGATGCTTCAAGACTAAACTGAAAACCTGAGGAAAAGGATTGATACTACATTCCGAGACCCTTCCAGATAGCACAATGTTCATGGATTGCCCCAAACCCTCACAAAATACCTTGACGTTACACTAAAAAATCCTTCCTCAGGCACGATACTTCAAGACTAACCTGAAAACCTGAGGAAAAGGTTTGAAAATACATTCCGAGACCCTTCCAAATAGCACAATGTTCATGGATTGCCCCAAACCCTAAAAAAATACCTTGACGTTACACTAAAAAATCCTTCCTCAGGCACGATACTTCAAGACTAACCTGAAAACCTGAGGATAAGGTTTGATACTACATTCCGAGACCCTTCCATACAGCACAATGTTCATGGATTGCCACAAACACTCACAAAATACCTTGACGTTACACTAAAAAATCCTTCCTCAGGCACGATGCTTCAAGTCTACACTGAAAACCTGAGGAAAAGGTTTGATACTACATTCCGAGACCCTTCCAGATAGCACAATGTTCATGGATTGCCCCAAACCCTCACAAAATACCTTGACGTTACACTAAAAAATCCTTCCTCAGGCACGATGCTTCAAGACAAACCTGAAAACCTGAGGAAAATGTTTGATACTACATTCCAAGACCTTTCCATACAGCACAATGTTCATGGATTGCCCCAAACCCTCACAAAATACCTTGACGTTACACTAAAAAATCCTTCCTCAGGCACGATGCTTCAAGACTAACCTGAAAACCTGAGGAAAAGGTTTGATACTACATTCTGAGACCCTTCCAAATAGCACAATTCTCATGGATTGCCCGAAACCCTCACAAAATACCTTGACGTTACACTAAAAAATCCTTCCTCAGGCACGATACTTCAAGACTAACCTGAAAACCTGAGGAAAAGGTTTGAAAATACATTCCGAGACCCTTCCAAATAGCACAATGTTCATGGATTGCCCCAAACATTCACAAAATACCTTGACGTTACACTAAAAAATCCTTCCTCAGGCAAGATGCTTCAAGACTAACCTGAAAACCTAAGGAAAAGGTTTGATACTACATTCCGAGACTCTTCCAGATAGCACAATGTTCATGGATTGCCCCAAACCCTCACAAAATACCTTGACGTTACACTAAAAAATCCTTCCTCAGGCACGATGATTCAAGACTAACCTGAAAACCTGAGGAAAAGGTTTGATCCTACATTCCGAGACCCTTCCAGATAGCACAATGTTCATGGATTGCCCCAAACCCTCACAAAATACCTTGACGTTACACTTAAAAATCCTTCCTCAGGCACAATGCTTCAAGACTACACTGAAAACCTGAGGAAAAGGTTTGATACTACATTCCGAGACCCTTCCAGATAGTACAATGTTCATGGATTGCCCCAAACCCTCACAAAATACCTTGACGTTACACTAAAAAATCCTTCCTCAGGCACGATGCTTCAAGACTAACCTGAAAACCTGAGGAAAAGGTTTGATACTACATTCCGAGACCCTTCCATACAGCACAATGTTCATGGATTGCCCCAAACCCTCACAAAATACCTTGACGTTACACTAAAAAATCCTTCCTCAGGCAAGATGCTTCAAGACTAACCTGAAAACCTGAGGAAAAGGTTTGATACTACATTCCAAGACCCTTCCAGATAGCACAATGTTCATGGATTGCCCCAAACCCTCACAAAATACCTTGACGTTACACTAAAAAATCCTTCCTCAGGCACGATGCTTCAAGACTAACCTGAAAACCTGAGGAAAAGGTTTGATACTACATTCCGAGACCCTTCCAGATATCACAATGTTCATGGATTGCCCCAAACCCTCACAAAATACCTTGACGTTACACTAAAAAATCCTTCCTCAGGCACGATGCTTCAAGACTAACCTAAAAACCTGAGGAAAAGGTTTGATACTACATTCCAAGACCCTTCCATACAGCACAATGTTCATGGATTGCCCAAAACCCTCACAAAATACCTTGACGTTACACTAAAAAATCCTTCCTCAGGCACGATGCTTCAAGACTAACCTAAAAACCTGAGGAAAACGTTTGATACTACATTCCGAGACCCTTCCAGATAGCACAATGTTCATGGATTGCTCCAAACACTCACAAAATACCTTGACGTTACACTAAAAAATCCTTCCTCAGGCACGATGCTTCAAGACTAACCTGAAAACCTGAGGAAAAGGTTTGATACTACATTCCAAGACCCTTCCATACAGCACAATGTTCATGGATTACCCCAAACCCTCACAAAATACCTTGACGTTACACTAAAAAATCCATCCTCAGGCACGATGCTTAAAGACTACACTGAAAACCTGAGGAAAAGGTTTGATACTACATTTCGAGACCCTTCCAGATAGCACAATGTTCATGGATTGCCCCAAACCCTCACAAAAAACCTTGACGCTACACTAAAAAATCCTTCCTCAGGCACGATGCTTCAAGACTAACCTGAAAACCTGAGGAAAAGGTTTGATATTACATTCCGAAACCCTTCCAGATAGCACAATGTTCATGGATTGCCCCAAACCCTCACAAAATACCTTGACGTTACACTAAAAAATCCTTCCTCAGGCACGATACTTCAAGACTAACCTGAAAACCTGAGGAAAAGGTTTGATACTACATTCCGAGACCCTTCCAGATAGCACAATGTTCATGGATTGCCCCAAACCCTCACAAAATACCTTGACGTTACACTAAAAAATCCTTCCTCAGGCACGATACTTCAAGACTAACCTGTAAACCTGAGGAAAAGGTTTGAAAATACATTCCGAGACCCTTCCAAATAGCACAATGTTCATGGATTGCCCCAAACCCTCACAAAATACCTTGACGTTACACTAAAAAATCCTTCCTCAGGCATGATACTTCAAGACTAACCTGAAAACCTGAGGAAAAGGTTTGATACTACATTCCGAGACCCTTCCAAATAGCACAATGTTCATGGATTGCCCCAAACCCTAACAAAATACCTTGACGTTACACTAAAAAATCCTTCCTCAGGCACGATACTTCAAGACTAACCTGAAAACCTGAGGAAAATGTTTGAAAATACATTCCGAGACCCTTCCAAATAGCACAATGTTCATGGATTACCCCAAACCCTCAAAAAATACCTTGATGTTACACTAAAAAATCCTTCCTCAGGCACGATACTTCAAGACTAACCTGAAAACCCGAGGAAAAGGTTTGATACTACATTCCAAGACCCTTCCATACAGCACAATGTTCCTGAATTGCCCCAAACACTCACAAATTCCCTTGACGTTACACTAAAAAATCCTTCCTCAGGCACGATGCTTCAAGACTACACTGAAAACCTGAGGAAAAGGTTTGATACTACATTCCGAGACCCTTCCAGATAGCACAATGTTCATGGATTGCCCAAAACCCTCACAAAATACCTTGACGTTACACTAAAAAATCCTTCCTCAGGTACGATGCTTCAAGACTAACCTGAAAACCTGAGGAAAAGGTTTGATGCTACATTCCAAGACCCTTCCATACAGCACAATGTTCATGGATTGCCCCAAACCCTCACAAAATACCTTGACGTTACACTAAAAAATACTTCCTCAGGCACGATGCTTCAAGACTAACCTGAAAACCTGAGGAAAAGGTTTGATACTACATTCCGAGACCCTTCCAAATAGCACAATATTCATGGATTACGCCAAACCCTCACAAAATACCTTGACGTTACACTAAAAAATCCTTCCTCAGGCACGATACTTTAAGACTAACCTGAAAACCTGAGGAAAAGGTTTGATACTACATTCCGAGACCCTTCCATACAGCACAATGTTCATGGATTGCCCCAAACCCTCACAAAATACCTTGACGTTACACTAAAAAATCCTTCCTCAGGCACGATACTTCAAGACTAACCTGTAAACCTGAGGAAAAGGTTTGAAAATACATTCCAAGACCCTTCCAAATAGCACAATGTTCATGGATTGCCCCAAACCCTCACAAAATACCTTGACGTTACACTAAAAAATCCTTCCTCAGGCACGATGCTTCAAGACTAACCTGAAAACCTGAGGAAAAGGTTTGATACTACATTCTGAGACCCTTCCAAATAGCACAATGTTCATGGATTGCCCCAAACCCTCACAAAATACCTTGACGTTACACTAAAAAATCCTTCCTCAGGCACGATACTTCAAGACTAACCTGAAAACCTGAGGAAAAGGTTTGAAAATACATTCCGAGACCCTTCCAAATAGCACAATGTTCATGGATTGCCCAAAACCCTCACAAAATACCTTGACGTTACACTAAAAAATCCTTCCTCAGGCAATATGCTTCAAGACTAACCTGAAAACCTGAGGAAAATGTTTGATACTACATTCCGAGACTCTTCCAGATAGCACAATGTTCATGGATTGCCCCAAACCCTCACAAAATACCTTGACGTTACACTAAAAAATCCTTCCTCAGGCACGATGCTTCAAGACTAACCTGAAAACCTGAGGAAAAGGTTTGATACTACATTCTGAGACCCTTCCAGATAGTACAATGTTCATGGATTGCCCCAAACCCTAAAAAAATACCTTAACGTTACACTAAAAAATCCTTCCTCGGGCACGATGCTTCAAGACTAACCTGAAAACCTGAGGAAAAGGTTTGATACTACATTCCAAGACCCTTCCATACAGCACAATGTTCATGGATAGCCCCAAACCCTCACAAAATACCTTAACGTTACACTAAAAAATCCTTCCTCAGGCACGATGCTTCAAGACTAACCTGAAAACCTGAGGAAAAGGTTTGATACTACATTCCGAGACCCTTCCATACAGCACAATGTTCATGGATTACCCCAAACCATCACAAAATACCTTGACGTTACACTAAAAAATTTTTCCTAAGACACGATGCTTCAAGATTAACCTGAATACCTGAGGAAAAGGTTTGATACTACATTCCAAGACCCTTCCAGATAGCACAATGTTCATGGATTGCCCCAAACCCTCACAAAATACCTTGACGTTACAAAAAAAAATCCTTCCTCAGGCACGATGCTTCAAGACTAACCTGAAAACCTGAGGAAAAGGTTTGATACTACATTCCAAGACCCTTCCATACAGCACAATGTTCATGGATTACCCCAAACCCTCACAAAATACCTTGACGTTACACTAAAAAGTCCTTCCTCACGCACGATGCTTCAAGACTACACTGAAAACCTGAGGAAAAGGTTTGATACTACATTCCGAGACCCTTCCAGATAGCACAATGTTCATGGATTGCCCCAAACCCTCACAAAATACCTTGTCGTTACACTAAAAAATCCTTCCTCAGGCACGATGCTTCAAGACTACACTGAAAACCTGAGGAAAAGGTTTGATACTACATTCCGAGACCCTTCCAGATAGCACAATGTTCATGCATTGCCCCAAACACTCACAAAATACCTTGACGTTACACTAAAACTTCCTTCCTCAGGCACGATACTTCAAGACTAACCTGAAAACCTGAGGAAAAGGTTTGATACTACATTCCGAGACCCTTCCATACAGCACAATATTCATGGATTGCCCCAAACCCTCACAAAATACCTTGACGTTACACTATAAAATCCTTCCTCAGGCACGATACTTCAAGACTAACCTGAAAACCTGAGGAAAAGGTTTGATACTACATTCCAAGACCCTTCCATACAGCACAATGTTCATAGATTGCCCAAAACCCTCACAAAATACCTTGACGTTACACTAAAAAATCCTTCCTCAGGCACGATACTTCAAGACTAACCTGAAAACCTGAGGAAAAGGTTTGAAAATACATTCCGAGACCCTTCCAAATAGCACAATGTTCATGGATTGCCACAAACCCTCACAAAATACCTTGACGTTACACTAAAAAATCCTTCCTCAGGCATGATGCTTCAAGACTAACCTGAAAACCTGAGGAAAAGGTTTGATACTACATTCTGAGACCCTTCCAGAGAGTACAATGTTCATGGATTGCCCCAAACCCTCACAAAATACCTTGACGTTACACTAAAAAATCCTTCCTCGGGCACGATGCTTCAAGACTAACCTGAAAACCTGAGGAAAAGGTTTGATACTACATTCCGAGACCCTTCCATACAGCACAATGTTCATGGATTACCCCAAACCTCACAAAATACCTTGACGTTACACTAAAAAATTTTTCCTAAGGCACGATACTTCAAGATTAACCTGAATACCTGAGGAAAAGGTTTGATACTATATTCCGAGACCCTTCCAGATATCACAATGTTCATGGATTGCCCCAAACACTCACAAAATACCTTGACGTTACACTAAAAAATCCTCTCTCAGGCACGATGCTTCAAGAATAACCTGAAAACCTGAGGAAAAGGTTTGATACTACATTCCAAGACCCTTCCATACAGCACAATGTTCATGGATTACCCCAAACCCTCACAAAATACCTTGACGTTACACTAAAAAATCCTTCCTCACGCACGATGCTTCAAGACTACACTGAAAACCTGAGGAAAAGGTTTGATACTACATTCCGAGACCCTTCCAGATAGCACAATGTTCATGGATTGCCCCAAACCCTCACAAAATACCTTGACGTTACACTAAAAAATCCTTCCTCAGGCACGATGCTTTAAGACTACACTGAAAACCTGAGGAAAAGGTTTGATACTACATTCTGAGACCCTTCCAGATAGTACAATGTTCATGGATTGCCCCAAACCCTCACAAAATACCTAGACATTACACTAAAAAATCCTTCCTCAGGCACGATGCTTCAAGACTAACCTGAAAACCTGAGGAAAAGGATTGATACTACATTCCGAGACCCTTCCAGATAGCACAATGTTCATGGATTGCCCCAAACCCTCACAAAATACCTTGACGTTACACTAAAAAATCCTTCCTCAGGCACGATACTTCAAGACTAACCTGAAAACCTGAGGAAAAGGTTTGAAAATACATTCCGAGACCCTTCCAAATAGCACAATGTTCATGGATTGCCCCAAACCCTAAAAAAATACCTTGACGTTACACTAAAAAATCCTTCCTCAGGCACGATACTTCAAGACGAACCTGAAAACCTGAGGAAAAGGTTTGATACTACATTCCGAGACCCTTCCATACAGCACAATGTTCATGGATTGCCCTAAACACTCACAAAATACCTTGACGTTACACTAAAAAATCCTTCCTCAGGCACGATGCTTCAAGACTAACCTGAAAACCTGAGGAAAAGGTTTACTACATTCCGAGACCCTTCCAGATAGCACAATGTTCATGGATTGCCCCAAACCCTCACAAAATACCTTGACGTTACACTAAAAATTCCTTCCTCAGGCACGATACTTCAAGACTAACCTGAAAACCTGAGGAAAAGGTTTGATACTACATTCCGAGACCCTTCCATACGGCACAATGTTCATGGATTGCCCCAAACCCTCACAAAATACCTTGACGTTACACTATAAAATCCTTCCTCAGGCACGATACTTCAAGACTAACCTGAAAACCTGAGGAAAAGGTTTGAAAATACATTCTGAGACCCTTCCAAACAGCACAATGTTCATGGATTGCCCCAAACCCTCACAAAATACCTTGACGTTGCACTAAAAAATCCTTCCTCAGGCACGATGCTTCAAGACTACACTGAATACCTGAGGAAAAGGTTTGATACTACATTCCGAGACCCTTCCAGATAGCACAATGTTCATGGATTGCCCGAAACACTCACAAAATACCTTGACGTTACACTAAAAAATCCTTCCTCAGGCACGATGCTTCAAGACTACACTGAAAACCTGAGGAAAAGGTTTGATACTACATTCCAAGACCCTTCCATACAGCACAATGTTCATGGATTACCCCAAACCCTCACAAAATACCTTGACGTTACACTAAAAAATCCTTCCTCAGGCACGATGCTTCAAGACTACACTGAAAACTTGAGGAAAAGGTTTGATACTACATTCCGAGACCCTTCCATATAGCACAATGTTCATGGATTGCCCCAAACCCTCACAAAATACCTTGACGTTACACTAAAAAATCCTTCCTCAGGCACGATGCTTCAAGACTACACTGAAAACCTGAGGAAAAGGTTTGATACTACATTCCGAGACCCTTCCAAATAGCACAATGTTCATGGATTGCCCAAAACCCTCACAAAATACCTTTACGTTACACTAAAAACTCCTTCCTCAGGCACGATGCTTCAATACTATCTTGAAAACATAAGAAAAAGCTTTCATACTACCCTACAAGACCCTTCCAGACAGCACAATGTTCAAGGATTGCCCCAAACCCTCACAAAATACCTTGACGTTACACTAAAAAATCCTTCCTCATGGCACGATGCTTCAAGACTATCCTGAAAAAATAAGAAAAAGCTTTCATACTACCCTACGAGACCCTTGCAGAAAGCACAATGTTCATGAATTGCCCCAAACCCTCACAAAATACCTTGACGTTACACTAAAAAATCCTTCCTCATGGCACGATGCTTCAAGACTATCCTGAAAAAATACGAAAAATCTTTCATACTACCCTACGAGACCCTTCCAGACAGCACAATGTTCATGGATTGCCCCAAACGCTCACAAAATACCTTGACATTACAATAAAAAATCCTTCCTCATGGCACGATGCTTCAAGACTATCATGAAAACTTAAGAAAAAGCTTTCATACTACCCTACAAGACCCTTCCAGACAGCACAATGTTCATGGATTGCCCCAAACCCTCAAAAAATACCTTGACGTTACAATAAAAAATCCTTCCTCATGGCACGATGCTTCAAGAATATCCTGAAAACTTAAGAAAAAGCTTTCATACTACCCTACGAGACACTTCCAGACAGCACAATGTTCATGGATTGCCCCAAACCCTCACAAAATACCTTGATGTCACACTAAAAAATCCTTCCTCATGGCACGATGCTTCAAGACTATCCTGAAAAGCTAAGAAAAAGCTTTCATACTACCCTACGAGACCCTTCCAGACAGCAAAATGTTCATGGATTGCCCAAAACCCTCACAAAATACCTTGACGTTACACTAAAAAATCCTTCCTCAGGCACGATGCTTCAAGACTAACCTGAAAACCTGAGGAAAAGGTTTCATACTACATTCCGAGACCCTTCCAAATAGCACAATGTTCATGGTTTGCTACAAACCCTCACAAAATACCTTGACGTTACAATAAAAAATTCTTCCTCAGGCACGATTCTTCAAGACTAACCTGAAAACCTCATGAAAAGGTTTGTTACTACATTCCGAGACCCTTCCAAATCGCACAATGTTCATGGATTGCCCCAAACCCTCACAAAATACCTTGACGTTACACTAAAAAATCCTTCCTCAGGCACGATGCTTCAAGACTAACCTGAAAACCTAAGGAAAAGGTTGAAACTACATTCCAAGACCCTTCCAAATAGCACAATGTTCATGGATTGCCCCAAACCCTCACAAAATACCTTGACGTTACACTAAAAAATTCTTCCTCAGGCACAATGCTTCAAGACTAACCTGAAAACCTGAGGTAAAGGTTTGATACTACATTCCGAGACCCTTCCAAATACCACAATGTTCATGGATTGCCCCAAACCCTCACAAAATACCTTGATGTTACACTAAAAAATCCTTCCTAAGGCACGATGCTTCAAGACTACACTGAAAACCTGAGGAAAAGGTTTGATACTACATTCCGAGACCCTTCCAGATAGCACAATGTTCATGGATTGCCCAAAACCCTCACAAAATACCTTGACGTTACACTAAAAAATCCTTCCTCAGGCACGATGCTTCAAGACTAAGCTGAAAAACTGAGGAAAAGGTTTGATACTACATTCCGAGACCCTTCCAGATACCACAATGTTCATGGGTTGCCCAAAACCCTCACAAAATACCTTAACGTTGCACTAAAAAATCCTTCCTCAGGCACGATGCTTCAAGACTACACTGAAAATCTGAGGAAAAGGTTTGATACTACATTCCGAGACCCTTCCAGACAGCAAAATGTTCATGGATTGCCCAAAACCCTCACAAAATACCTTAACGTTGCACTAAAAAATCCTTCCTCAGGCACGATGCTTCAAGAATATCCTGAAAACCTGGGGAAAAGGTTTGAAACTACATTCCGAGACCCTTCCAGATAGCAAAATGTTCATGGATTGCCCCAAACCCTCACAAAATACCTTTACGTTATACTAAAAAATCCTTCCTTAGGCACGATGCTTCAAGACGACACTGAAAACCTGAGGAAAAGGTTTGATACTACATTCCGAGACCCTTCCAGATAGCACAATGTTCATGAATTGCCCCAAACCCTCAAAAAATACCTTGACGTTACACTAAAAAATTCTTCCTAAGGCACAATGCTTCAAGACTAACCTGAATACCTGAGGAAAAGGTTTGATACTACATTCCAAGACCCTTCCAGATAGCACAATGTTCATGGATTGCCCTAAACCCTCAGAAAATACCTTTACGTTACACTAAAAAATCCTTACTCGGGCACGATGCTTCAAGACTAACCTGAAAACCTGAGGAAAAGGTTTGATACTACATTCCAAGACCCTTCCAGATAGCACAATGTTCATGGATTGCCCCAAACCCTCAAAAAATACCTTTACATTACACTAAAAAACACTTCCTCAGGCACGATGCTTCAAGACTACACTGAAAACCTAAGGAAAAGGTTTGATACTACATTCCAATACCCTTCCAAACAGCACAATGTTCATGAATTGCCCCAAACCCTCAAAAAATACCTTGACGTTGCACTAAAAAATCCTTCCTCAGGCACGATGCTTCAAGACTACACTGAAAACCTGAGGAAAAGGTTTGATACTACATTCCGAGACCCTTCGAAATAGCAAAATGTTCATGGATTGCCCCAAACCCTCACAAAATACCTTGAAGTTACACTAAAAAATCCTTCCTCAGGCACGATGCTTCAAGACTACACCGAAAACCTGAGGAAAAGGTTTGAAACTACATTCCGAGACCCTTCCAGATAGCACAATGTTCATGAATTGCCCCAAACCCTCAAAAAATACCTTGACGTTACACTAAAAAATTCTTCCTAAGGCACGATGCTTCAAGACTAACCTGAAAACCTGAGGAAAAGGTTTGATACTACATTCCGAGACCCTTCCAGATAGCAAAATGTTCATGGATTGCCCCAAACCATCACAAAATACCTTTACGTTACACTAAAAAGTCCTTCCTCAGGCTCGATGCTTCAAGACTAACCTGAAAACCTAAGGGAAAGGTTTAATACTACATACCGAGACCCTTCCAAACAGCACAATGTCCATGGATTGCCCCAAACCCTCACAAAATACCTTGACATTACACTAAAAAATCCTTCCTCAGGCACGATGCTTCAAGAATCCACTGAAAACCTGAGGAAAATATTTGTAACTACATTCCGAGACCCTTCCAAATAGCACAATGTTCATGGATTGCCCAAAACCCTCACAAAATACCTTTACGTTACACTAAAAACTCCTTCCTCAGGCACGATGCTTCAAGACTAACCTGAAAACCTAAGGAAAAGTTTGGATACTACATTCCGAGACCCTTCCAAATAGCACAATGTTCATGGATTGACCCAAACCCTCATAAAATACCTTTACATTACACTAAAAAATCCTTCCTCAGGCACGATGCTTCAAGACTATCTTGAAAACATAAGAAAAAGCTTTCATACTACCCTACAAGACCCTTCCAGACAGCACAATGTTCAAGGATTGCCCCAAACCCTCACAAAATACCTTGACGTTACACTAAAAAATCCTTCCTCAGGCACGATGCTTCAAGACTATCTTGAAAACATAAGAAAAAGCTTTCATACTACCCTACGAGACCCTTCCAGACAGCACAATGTTCATGAATTGCCCCAAACCCTCACAAAATACCTTTGCGTTACACTAAAAATCCTTCCTCATGGCACGATGCTTCAAGACTATCCTGAAAAAATAAGAAAAAGCTTTCATACTACCCTACGAGACCCTTCCAGACAGCACAATGTTCATGGATTACCCCAAACCCTCACAAAATACCTTGATGTCACACTAAAAAATCCTTCCTCATGGCACGATGCTTCAAGACTATCCTGAAAAGCTAAGAAAAAGCTTTCATACTACCCTACGAGACCCTTCCAGACAGCAAAATGTTCATGAATTGCCCCAAACCCTCACAAAATACCTTTGCGTTACACTAAAAATCCTTCCTCATGGCACGATGCTTCAAGACTATCCTGAAAAAATAAGAAAAAGCTTTCATACTACCCTACGAGACCCTTCCAGACAGCACAATGTTCATGGATTACCCCAAACCCTCACAAAATACCTTGATGTCACACTAAAAAATCCTTCCTCATGGCACGATGCTTCAAGACTATCCTGAAAAGCTAAGAAAAAGCTTTCATACTACCCTACGAGACCCTTCCAGACAGCAAAATGTTCATGGATTGCCCAAAACCCTCACAAAATACCTTGACGTTACACTAAAAAATCCTTCCTCAGGCACGATACTTCAAGACTAACCTGAAAACCTGAGGAAAAGGTTTCATACTACATTCCGAGACCCTTCCAAATAGCACAATGTTCATGGTTTGCCACAAACCCTCACAAAATACCTTGACGTTACACTAAAAAATTCTTCCTCAGCCACAATGCTTCAAGACTAACCTGAAAACCTGAGGTAAAGGTTTGATACTACATTCCGAGACCCTTCCAAATAGCACAATGTTCATGGATTGCCCCAAACCCTCACAAAATACCTCAACGTTACACTAAAAAATCCTTCCTCAGGCACGATGCTTCAAGACTACACTGAAAACCTGAGGAAAAGGTTTGAAACTACATTCCGAGACCCTACCAAATAGCGCAATGTTCATGGATTGCCCCAAACCCTCACAAAATACCTTGACATTACACTAAAAAATCCTTCCTCAGGCACGATGCTTCAAGACTAACCTGAAAACTTGAGGAAAAGGTTTGATACTACATTCTGAGACCATTCCAAATAGCGCAATGTTCATGGATTGCCCCAAACCCTCACAAAATACCATGACGTTACACTAAAAAATCCTTCCTCAGGCACGATGCTTCAAGACTATCCTGAAAACCTGAGGAAAAGGTTTGATACTACATTCCGAGACCCTTCCAGATAGCACAATGTTCATGGATTGCCCGAAACCCTCACAAAATACCTTGACGTTACACTAAAAAATCCTTCCTCAGGCACGATGCTTCAAGACTACACTGAAAACCTGAGGAAAAGGTTTGATACTACATACCGAGACCCTTCCAGATAGCACAATGTTCATGGATTGCCCCAAACCCTCACAAAATACCTTTACGTTACACTAAAAAATCTTTCCTCGGGCACTATGCTTTAAGACTACACTGAAAACCTGAGGAAAAGGTTTGATACTACATTCCGAGACCCTTCCAGATGGTACAATGTTCATGGATTGCCCCAAACCCTCACAAAATACCTTTACGTTACACTACAAAATCCTTCCTCAGGCACGATGCTTCAAGACTACACTGAAAACCTGAAGAAAAGGTTTGATACTACATTCCGAGACCCTTCCAGATAGCACAATGTTCATGGATTGCCCAAAATCCTCACAAAATACCTGACGTTAAACTACAAAATCCTTCCTCAGGCACGATTCTTCAAGACTACACTGAAAACCTGAGGAAAAGGTTTGATACTACATTCCGAGACCCTTCCAGATAGCACAATGTTCATGGATTGCCCAAAACCCTCACAAAATACCTTGACGTTACACTGAAAAATCCTTCCTCAGGCACAATGCTTCAAGACTAACCTGAAAACCTGAGGTAAAGGTTTGATACTACATTCCGAGACCCTTCCAAATAGCACAATGTTCATGGATTGCCCCAAACCCTCACAAAATACCTTTACGTTACACTAAAAAATCCTTCCTCAGGCACGATGCTTCAAAACTAACCTGAAAACCTGAGGAAAAGGTTTGATACTACATTATGAGACCCTTCCAGATAGCACAATGTTCATGGATTGCCCCAAACCCTCACAAAATACCTTGACGTTACACTAAAAAATCCTTAATCAGGCACGATGCTTCAAAACTACGCTGAAAACCTGAGGAAAAGGTTTGATACTACATTCTGAGACCCTTCCAGATAGCACAATGTTCATGGATTGCCCCAAACCCTCACAAAATACCTTTATATTACACTAAAAAATCCTTCCTCAGGCACGATGCTTCAAGACTAACTTGAAAACCTGAGGAAAAGGTTTGATACTACATTCCGAGACCCTTCCAAATAGCACAATGTTCATGGATTGCCCAAAACCCTCACAAAATACCTTGAAGTTACACTACAAAATCCTTCCTCAGGCACGATGCTTCAAGACTACACTGAAAACCTGAGGAAAAGGTTTGATACTACATTCCAAGACCCTTCCAAATAGCACAATGTTCATGGATTGCCCCAAACCCTCACAAAATACCTTGACGTTACACTAAAAAATCCTTCCTCAGGCACGATGCTTCAAGACTAACTTGAAAACCTGAGGAAAAGGTTTGATACTACATGCCGAGATCCTTCCAGATAGCACAATGTTCATGGATAGCCCAAAACCCTCACAAAATACCTTGACGCTACACTAAAAAATCCTTCCTCAGGCACGATGCTTCAAGACTACACTGAAAACCTGAGGAAAAGGTTTGATACTACATTCTGAGACCCTTCCAGATAGCACAATGTTCATGGATTGCCCCAAACCCTCACAAAATACCTTGACGTTACACTAAAAAATCCTTCCTCAGGCACAATGCTTCAAGACTAACCTGAAAACCTGAGGAAAAGGTTTACTACATTCCGAGACCCTTCCAGATAGCACAATGTTCATGGATTGCCCCAAACACTCACAAAATACCTTGACGTTACACTAAAAAATCCTTCCTCAGGCTCGATGCTTCAAGACTAACCTGAAAACCTGAGGAAAAGGTTTGATACTATATTCCGAGACCCTTCCAGATAGCACAATGTTCATGGATTGCCCCAAACCCTCACAAAATACCTTGACGTTAAACTAGAAAATCCTTCCTCAGGCACGATGATTCAAAACTAACATGAAAACCTGAGGAAAAGGTTTGATACTACATTCCGAGACCCTTCCAGATAGCACAATGTTCATGGATTTCCCCAAACCCTCACAAAATACCTTGACGTTACACTAAAAAAATCCTTCCTCAGGGACGATGCTTCAAGACTAACCTGAAAACCTGAGGAAAAGGTGTGATACTACATTCCGAGACCCTTCCACATAGCACAATGTTACAAGATTGCCCCAAACCCTCAAAAAATACCTTGACGTTACACTAAAAAATCATTCCTCAGGCACGATGCTTCAAGACTAACCTGAAAACCTGAGGAAAAGGTTTGATACTATATTCCGAGACCCTTCCAGATAGCACAATGTTCATGGATTACCCCAAAACCTGACAAAATACCTTGACGTTACACTAAAAAATCCTTAATCAGGCACGATGCTTCAAGACTAACCTGCAAACCTGAGGAAAAGGTTTGATACTACATTCCGAGACCCTTCCATACAGCACAATGTTCATGGATTGCCCCAAACCCTCACAAAATACCTTGACGTTACACTAAAAAATCCTTCCTCAGGCACGATGCTTCAAGACTACACTGAAAACCTGAGGAAAAGGTTTGATACTACATTCCGAGACCCTTCCAAATAGCACAATGTTCATGGATTGCCCCAAACCCTCACAAAATACCTTGACGTTACACTAAAAAATCCTTAATCAGGCACGGCGCTTCAAGACTACACTGAAAACCTGAGGAAAAGGTTTGATACTACATTCCGAACCCCTTCCAAATAGCACAATGTTCATGGGTTGCCCCAAACCCTCACAAAATACCTTGAAGTTACACTACAAAATCCTTCCTCAGGCACGATGCTTCAAGACTAACCTGAAAACCTGAGGAAAAGGTTTGATACTACATTCTGAGACCCTTCCAAATAGCACAATGTTCATGGATTGCCTCAAACCCTCACAAAATACCTTGAAGTTACACTAAAATATCCTTCCTCAGGCTCGATGCTTCAAGACTAACCTGAAAACCGAAGGGAAAGGTTTGATACTACATTCTGAGACCCTTCCAAACAGCACAATGATCATGGATTGCCCAAAACCATCACAAAATACCTTGACGTTACACTACAAAATCCTTCCTCAGGCACGATGCTTCAAGACTAACCTGAAAACCTGAGGAAAAGGTTTCATACTACATTCTGAGACCCTTCCAAATAGGACAATGTTCATGGATTGCCCCAAACCCTCACAAAATACCTTGAAGTTACACTAAAATATCCTTCCTCACGCACGATGCTTCAAGACTAACCTGAAAACCTAAGGGAAAGGTTTGATACTACATTCTGAGACCCTTCCAAACAGCACAATGTTCATGGATTGCCCAAAACCCTCACAAAATACCTTGAAGTTACACTAAAAAATCCTTCCTCAGGCACGATGCTTCAAGACTACACTGAAAACCTGAGGAAAAGGTTTGATACTACATTCCGAAACCCTTCCAGATAGCACAATGTTCATGGATTGCCCCAAACCCTCACAAAATACCTTGACGTTACACTAAAAAATCCTTCCTCAGGCACGATGCTTCAAGACTAACCTGAAAACCTGAGGAAAAGGTTTGATACTACATTCCGAGACCCTTCCAGATAGCACAATGTTCATGGATTGCCCAAAACCCTCACAAAATACCTTGACGTTACACTAAAAAATCCTTCCTCAGGCACGATGCTTCAAGACTACACTGAAAACCTGAGGAAAAGGTTTGATACTACATTCTGAGACCCTTCCAGATAGCACAATGTTCATGGATTGCCCCAAACCCTCACAAAATACTTTGACGTTACACTAAAAAATCCTTCCTCAGGCACGATGCTTCAAGACTACACTGAAAACCTGAGGAAAAGGTTTGATACTACATTCCAAGACTCTTCTAGATAGCACAATGTTCATGGATTGCCCCAAACCCTCACAAAATACCTTGACATTACACTAAAAAATCCTTCCTCAGGCACGATGCTTCAAGACTATCCTGAAAACATAAGAAAAAGCTTTCATACTACCCTACGAGACCCTTCCAGATAGCACAATGTTCATGGATTGCCCCAAACCCTCACAAAATACCTTGACGTTACACTATAAAATCCTTCCTCAGGCACGATGCTTCAAGACTACACTGAAAACCTGAGGAAAAGGTTTGATACTACATTCTGAGACCCTTCCAGATAGCAAAATGTTCATGGATTGCACCAAACCCTCACAAAATACCTTTACGTTACACTAAAAAATCCTTCCTCAGGTACGATGCTTCAAGACTACACTAAAAACCTGAGGAAAAGGTTTGATACTACATTCCGAGACCCTTCCAGATAGCACAATGTTCATGGATTGCCCCAAACCCTCACAAAATACCTTGACGTTACACTAAAAAATCCTTCCTCAGACACGATGCTTCAAGACTACACGGAAAACCTGAGGAAAAGGTTTGATACTACATTCCGAGACCCTTCCATACAGCACAATGTTCATGGATTGCCCCAAACCCTCACAAAATACCTTGACGTTACACTAAAAAATCCTTCCTCAGGCACGATGCTTCAAGACTAACCTGAAAACCTGAGGAAAAGGTTTGATACTACATTCCGAGACCCTTCCAAATAGCACAATGTTCATGGATTGCCCAAAACCCTCACAAAATACCTTGATGTTACACTAAAAAATCCTTCCTCAGGCACGATTCTTCAAGACTAACCTGAAAACCTGAGGAAAAGGTTTGATACTACATTCCGAGACCCTTCCAGACAGCACAATGTTCATGGATTGCCCAAAACCCTCACAAAATACTTTGACGTTACACTAAAAAATCCTTCCTCAGGCACGATGCTTCAAGACTACACTGAAAACCTGAGGAAAAGGTTTGATACTACATTCCAAGACCCTTCCAGACAGCATAATGTTCATGGATTGCCCAAAACCCTCACAAAATACCTTTACGTTACTCTAAAAAATTCTTCCTCGGGCACGATGCTTCAAGACTACACTGAAAACCTGAGGAAAAGGTTTGATACTACATTCTGAGACCGTTCCATACAGCACAATGTTCATGGATTGCCCCAAACCCTCACAAAATACCTTGACGTTACACTAAAAAATCCTTCCTCGGGCACGATGCTTCAAGACTAACCTGAAAACCTGAGGAAAAGGTTTGATACTACATTCCAAGACCCTTCCAGACAGCACAATGTTCATGGATTGCCCCAAACCCTCACAAAATACCTTTACGATACACTAAAAAATCCTTCCTCAGGCACGATGCTTCAAGACTACACTGAAAACCTGAGGAAAAGGTTTGATACTACATTCAGAGACACTTCCAGATAGCACAATGTTCATGGATTGCCCCAAACCCTCATAAAATACCTTTACGTTACAATAAAAAATCCTTCCTCGGGCACAATGCTTCAAGACTACACTGAAAACCTGAGGAAAAGGTTTGATACTACATTCCGAGACCCTTCCAGATAGCACAATGTTCATGGATTGCCCCAAACCCTCACAAAATACCTTGACGTTACACTAAAAAATCCTTCCTCAGGCACGATGCTTCAAGACTAACCTGAAAACCTGAGGAAAAGGTTTGATACTATATTCCGAGACCCTTCCAGACAGCACAATGTTCATGGATTGCCCCAAACCCTAAAAAAATACCTTTACATTACACTAAAAAATCCTTCCTCAGGCACGATGCTTCAAGACTAACCTGAAAACCTGAGGAAAAGGTTTGATACTATATTCCGAGACCCTTCCAGACAGCACAATGTTCATGGATTGCCCCAAACCCTAAAAAAATACCTTTACATTACACTAAAAAATCCTTCCTCAGGCACGATGCTTCAAGACTAACCTGAAAACCTGAGAAAAAGGTTTGATACTACATTCGGAGCCCCTTCCAAATAGCACAATGTTCATGGATTGCCCAAAACACTCACAAAATACCTTTACGTACACTAAAACATCCTTCCTCAGGCACGATGCTTCAAGACTAACCTGAAAACCTGAGGAAAAGGTTTGATACTACATTCCGAGACCCTTCCAAATAGCACAATGTTCATGGATTGCCCAAAACACTCACAAAATACCTTGACGTTACACTAAAAAATCCTTCCTCAGGCACGATGCTTCAATACTACACTGAAAACCTGAGGAAAAGGTTTGATACTACATTCTGAGACCTTTCCAGATAGCACAATGTTCATGGATTGCCCCAAACCCTCACTAAATACCTTGACGTTACACTAAAAAATCCTTCCTTAGGCACGATGCTTCAAGACTAACCTGAAAACCTGAGGAAAAGGGTTGATACTACATTCCGAGACCCTTCCAGATAGCACAATGTTCATGGATTGCCCCAAACCCTCACAAAATACCTTTACGTTACACTAAAAAATCCTTCCTCAGGCACGATGCTTCAAGACTAACCTGAAAACCTGAGGAAAAGGGTTGATACTACATTCCGAGACCCTTCCAGACAGCACAATGTTCATGGATTGCCCAAACCCTCACAAAATACCTTGACGTTACACTAAAAAATCCTTCCTCAGGCACGATGCTTCAAGACTAACCTGAAAACCTGAGGAAAAGGTTTGATACTACATTCCGAGACCCTTCCAGACAGCACAATGTTCATGGATTGCCCAAACCCTCACAAAATACCTTGACGTTACACTAAAAAATCCTTCCTCAGGCACGATGCTTCAAGACTAACCTGAAAACCTGAGGAAAAGGTTCGATACTACATTCCAAGACCCTTCCAAATAGCACAATGTTCATGGATTGCCCAAAACCCTCACAAAATACCTTGACGTTACACTAAAAAATCCTTCCTCAGGCACGATGCTTCAATACTACACTGAAAACCTGAGGAAAAGGTTTGATACTACATTCTGAGACCCTTCCAGATAGCACAATGTTCATGGATTGCCCCAAACCCTCCCAAAATACCTTGACGTTACACTAAAAAATCCTTCCTCACGCACGATGCTTCAAGACTAACCTGAAAACCTGAGGAAAAGGTTTGATACTACATTCCGAGACCCTTCCAGATAGCACAATGTTCATGGATTGCACCAAAACCCTCACAAAATACCTTTACGTTACACTAAAAAATCCTTCCTCAGGCTCGATGCTTCAAGACTAACCTGAAAACCTGAGGAAAAGGTTTGATACTACATTCCGAGACCCTTCCAGATAGCACAATGTTCATGGATTGCCCCAAAACCCTCACAAAATACCTTGACGTTACACTAAAAAATCCTTCCTCAGGCACGATGCTTCAAGACTAACCTGAAAACCTGAGGAAAAGGTTTGATACTACATTCCGAGACCCTTCCAGATAGCACAATGTTCATGGATTGCCCCAAAACCTCACAAAATACCTTGACGTTACACTAAAAAATCCTTCTTCAGGCACGATGCTTCAAGACTAACCTGAAAAAACTTGCCAAATGCTTTGGCAAAAACTTATGGATTACCTGACCCCAGTAATTTATAGACAACCTTGATATATATATCCTAATGACTGACACCCCAGAAACTCAACTTCAGACAACACAAAGATATATAACGAGAATGAAAAGGGAATTTGATCTTACCCTAACACAACTAAAGCAACAATATTTCAATAAAAAGAGAAGATTCAAAGTGTTTAATAGGTACAAGATGAGGCCTATATTAGGAAAATAAAGAAAACATGGAAAAAACAATAAAATTTGAACACTTACCACCTCATTGGGGGTGAACTGCAGTCGTTGGCAACCTGTAAAACCAAAGTCAAATTGAGTTCAAGTTGAAACAGGTCAACTTAAAGGCTTAAATAGTACACTGTTTCTTTTCAATTTCCACAATGCTACTTAAATCCTGACTTATTTCAGTAATAGCAACTAAACAGGCAGAAATAGGGACAATCTCCATTCTCCCATCATGAAGAGCAGAATGAAAGCTGGCAAGACTTTATATCACCCTGATATCTGGCTTTCAAAGCGGGGCTGAATTGGACAAAGCTATGGGATACCCTGAGTAATTCGCAAAATACCCGATGATGGGCAAAGAAGGGGGAATTCAAGATTAGTACACATCAACACAAGATGGCAGAGTGGTGAGGGTATAAAAATAGAGGAACTAATTTAATTAATGAAAACCTGACTAAGCCGAACACTGTTGTACTTTCAGCCAATCAGTGCTTAAGACTGTGAAAAGGAAGAGTTGGAGTGGATGGAAAGCAAGAAAGAAGAAAGTAGTAGGAAAAATATATGAGAAAACAAGACAAGAACAAATTCAGATCTATGATGGAAGGGGAGACACACTAACGAGAAGAAACTCTGCAAGCAAATAAAACGGTTCTGGGTAGAAGAAATTAACAAAATGCACGAGAACAGAACAAAACAAATATGGAATGAAGAGGAAAGGAAATATGAAAGGGGGTTACAACAGGAGTATGAAGAAGGGGACATATACAACAATAAATTCTAGAACAAGACCTAAACAATAAGAGTAATGTGGATGTTTAAACTAAACGAGGGAAACGTGAAAAAATGATAAGATAAACTGGAGAAGAAAGAAAATGGACCAGACGGCTTAAGACCAGAACTG